>CAHIKZ030002678.1:1510000-1535000 GCA_903632075.3 Acanthosepion pharaonis | reverse complement strand
AATAATAACAATTATTCCGAAGAGCACACACATTTATTCTGTTACTAACTGACAGTGTAAAATGCAATAATGAGAAATTTATACCTTTTATTTTTAAATTCTTTGTAGCAGGGGTGAGGTTTATGAAAACATTACTGTCACTCCTGTTGAAAGGTGTTCACATTTTTTTCTTTATTAATCAGTTTTCAGGTAGAAATTCTTAATAACATGAAATAATAATCATAATAATAATAATAATAATAATAATAATAATAATAATAAAGATATGAAAAAGAAAGCCAAGGATAAAGCCCTTGAACAGATGAAACAACGCTGGCAAGACAAACCTCTGCATGGCCAATATCCAGAACGTGCAAATAAACCCAATGTTGATAAAGTTAATACTCATCGATGGTTACGAGCATCTGGATTAAAGTCTGAAACTGAAGGCTTTATTCTTGCAGCGCAAGACCAGAGTCTTTTCACTAGGAATTTTCAGGCAAATATCATACATAATAATGTGGATCCAAAATGCAGGTTCTGTGACAAATACCAAGAAACAATAGACCATCTAATCTCAGGATGTTCTATACTTGCCCCAAATGAATATAAAAATCGTCACGATAGAGTGGGGCAATACTTACACTGGACAATGTGCAAACACTTTGGAAAATGTGTAAGCAAACACTGGTATGAACATCGGCCAGCGCCGGTTACAGAAATAGAAGATGTCACCATTCTATGGGATTATACCATCCACACAGACAGAAAAATTGAAGCAAATAGGCCGGACATTATTGTCAAAAACCAGAAAGAAAAAACTTGCCTACTAATTGATATGGCTTGTCCAGCGGATTGTAACATAGCAACCAAGGAATTTGAAAAACTATCAAAATACAAAGACCCTGGAAATTGAAATAGAAAAAATGTGGAAATTGAAAACAAGAATAATACCAGTGGTAATAGGTGCACTTGGAATTATAAAAAATGGAACAAAACAACACATTGAAAGAATCCCTGAAACCCCAGCTTAAGAGACATACAGAAAATTGTCTTATTAAGTACAGCACACACACTAAGGAGAACTTTGTCTATGTAACGCTAGCAACTTCATCGGAGATAAAAAAAAAAAAAAAAAAAAAAAATTAACATGAAATGTAATAAATAACAACACACCACGACCTGCCTTAGGTCTTTCCGCAGACTTGGTAGGTAGTGTGTCCATAGCAGAAATAATAATAATAATAATAATAATAATAATAATAATAATAATAATAATAATAATAATAATACAACTGAATACAATAATAATACAACTGAAGGCTCAAAGAATAAGACGCTACGAGAAAAGATCAAGATTCTATAGACAGAACAAGATCTTTCAAACCGATGCAAAGAAATTTTACAGGGAAATAGGTAAACAAAGAATTGAAGTGACAGTCCCCCCTAAAATGGAAGAAGTTATACAGTTCTGGGGAAAAATATGGGCTTGCCCTAAAGAACACAACGAAGAGGCAGATTGGATTGCGCAAGAGTTAGAACGAATGAAAAATAAACCAGAACAGACATGGGCGGGAATCACAGAAGAAGATGTTAAATGTGCACTGAAAAAAAAGCACACAACTGGAAATCTCCAGGAATAGATAAAATTCCTAACTTCTGGCTATATTATTTAAATACAGCACACAAAAACTCGCCAAAGAACTTCAAGAAATGGTTACCGATCCAACTAAAATTCCTGCATGGATGACCAAAGGAGTTACCTTTCTTCTACCCAAAAATAGTGACACAAATATTCCGAAAAACTATAGACCAATTACATGTCTTCCAACAACATACAAACTGTTAACATCTATTTTAACAAAACAGACATATTTCTTCTTGGAAAGAAATGACATACTACCACTTGAACAAAAAGGGTGCAAACGAGGCTGCTACGGATGTAAAGACCAATTACTTATTAATAGGATGATCCTGGAAAACTGCTTCCGTGGAAAAAAAAAAAATCTTAGTATTGCCTGGATAGATTATCGTAAAGCATTCGATAGTGTACCACATTCCTGGATCTTAAAAGTCTTTAAGTATGTACAAGGTATCACCGTTATCATCAATTTCATCAAACAATGTATGTCGATATGGAAAACTACACTTTACCTCAATCATAAAAAAATGGAACCTATAAGTCTGGCGAAATAAACATCAATAGAGGAATATTTCAAGGTGACTCTTTGTCTCCTTTATTATTTTGCATATCACTTATAGTATTAACCAGCCAACTTAACAAGACAGAATGCGGTTTACAAAATAGCTCAAAAGAAAATAAACCATCTATTTTACATGGATGACTTAAAATTGTATGCTAGGAATGACAATGAGCTGGAAGGTCTTCTGCAAACTGTAAAATGCTTCAGTGAAGACATTGGAATGAAATTCAATTTGGATAAATGTGCTAAAGCTACAGTTTTACGAGGATCGCTACAACAAACTTCCTCTATTAGTTTAGACCCCTGCTGTAACAATAAAAGATTTAGAACAAGGAGAAGCTTATAAGTACCTAGGTGTAAATGAGAGTGAAGGAATTCACCATAAGAAAATGAAAGAAATAGTGCGTAAAGAGTACTATAGAAGGGTACGACTGGTATTAAAAAACTGAATTGAATTCTCAGAACAGAATTATGGCCATTAATAACCTTGCCATCCCAGTGGTCCAATATAGTTTCAACATCTTGAACTGGACTCTAAATGACATCAGACAAATGGATTCTAAAACAAGAAAGCTTTTTCTAAGTATAAGATGCATCATCCAAAGGCTGATGTAGACCGTCTATACATACCCCGTAAAGAAGGTGGAAGAGGTCTTATTCAGCTAGAATTGTCATACAAGACAACAACTATTGGCTTACTAACTTACATGGAAACAACAAATGACTGCATGATAAAATTAGTGAAACAACATGAAAACAGAAAGAAAAAATATTCAATAATAAAAGAAGGCAGTAAATACAAACAACATTTACATTTAGTAGATTCTGTAGTAAATCAAAACAGAAGCCAAGAACCAACTATTGCAGCAAAAGATATGAAAAAAAAAAGCCAAGGATAAAGCCCTTGAACAGATGAAACAACGCTGGCAAGACAAACCTCTGCATGGCCAATATCCAGAACGTGCAAATAAACCCAATGTTGATAAAGTTAATACTCATCGATGGTTACGAGCATCTGGATTAAAGTCTGAAACTGAAGGCTTTATTCTTGCAGCGCAAGACCAGAGTCTTTTCACTAGGAATTTTCAGGCAAATATCATACATAATAATGTGGATCCAAAATGCAGGTTCTGTGACAAATACCAAGAAACAATAGACCATCTAATCTCAGGATGTTCTATACTTGCCCCAAATGAATATAAAAATCGTCACGATAGAGTGGGGCAATACTTACACTGGACAATGTGCAAACACTTTGGAAAATGTGTAAGCAAACACTGGTATGAACATCGGCCAGCGCCGGTTACAGAAATAGAAGATGTCACCATTCTATGGGATTATACCATCCACACAGACAGAAAAATTGAAGCAAATAGGCCGGACATTATTGTCAAAAAACCAGAAAGAAAAAAACTTGCCTACTAATTGATATGGCTTGTCCAGCGGATTGTAACATAGCAACCAAGGAATTTGAAAAACTATCAAAATACAAAGACCTGGAAATTGAAATAGAAAAAAATGTGGAAATTGAAAACAAGAATAATACCAGTGGTAATAGGTGCACTTGGAATTATAAAAATGGAACAAAACAACACATTGAAAGAATCCTGAAACCCCAGCTTAAGAGACATACAGAAAATTGTCTTATTAAGTACAGCACACACACTAAGGAGAACTTTGTCTATGTAACGCTAGCAACTTCACCGAAATGTGGCCATAACAACACACCACGACCTGCCTTAGGTCTTTCCGCAGACTTGGTAGGTAGTGTGTCCATAGCAGAAATCGAATGATGATGATGATAATGATAATAATAATAATAATAATAAACTGATATTCTGAAAGGCATATTGAGGCGATCCTTGACATTCGATGCCTGAAAGAAATGTAAAAATTGCCCTCACAAGCTCCTCTCACGTCTTATAAAGTTCTTTATCGATGTAAAATTTGTATATGCTTGTAGGGTTTTTTTTAACTTAAATATGACATGAAAAATAACATGATGCCATTTCTGACATTAGGTCTCTGGTTGGGACTCGGAAGAAAATAAGTTTACAACGTAAATCAAGATAAAATGATGAAACCGAAGGATTTATTCTTACTGCACAGGACCAATAATAATCACTTTTTAAATAACCTTGTTTTTTGTTTTTTTAGTCGTTTTTACGTTTGTTTTCGCTAAAGCAATTTTTCCCAATCAAAGCATTTTGTAGCGTAAAATTTAATAATCAAATGGTGCAAGGTCAAGGGACTATGTTGAGTCTGGTAGAACAGATGAGCCGAGCTTCAAATTGATTTTCCTTTAAAATTATGTCTATTCTATTAGCGATAGTGATGTTTCTGAAGGTGTTGGGAAGTCTATGCAGATTCTAATGTATCTTTAAAGATGTTCAAAAAGCTATCACACATTACGAACCGTGTTATCTATGTAAAATATGTGTGATTTAAAAAAAAAACTGCTCAGTGGAAGAGGACATGATGCCATTTCTGACCTTAGGTCTCTGGTTGGAACACGAAAGAAATGAGTATACATCAGAAATCAAAGGTAATATTATTATTATTATTATTATTATTATTATTATTAATTAATTAATTAATTAATTAATATTATTAAGAAGAAGATATTCTGATAGACTTATGGAAGCGATCCCTGGCAGACCATGCTAGAAAGAAATTTAAAAATTATTCTCACAAGCTCAACTGACATTCTATGAAGTACTTTATCCATGTAAAATGTGTATGTGATTATAGGTTTTTTTTTATGTAAATATGCAGTGAAAATGTCATGATGCCATTTCTGATCTTAGATCTCCGGTTGGAACCCGAAAGATAATAATAATAATAATAATAATAATAATAATAATAATAATAATAATTTATATCAAAAACGTAAAAAAGACTAAAAAAACAAAAAACAAGGACCGTGAGAGCTTACGGCTATATAACTAAAACATCGGTTCCAGTACGATCACCGAAGTAAAGCAACATCAAAATGGGTGACCACTTGGGAATACCAGTTGATCTAAGCTTGTATGTGCAGGTGGTACAATGGATAATGATACAATTGCAATTTCAGTTGGGTTCATTATATTCACTTACGTACAAATACTCTTGGAATATTATTAAGAGGAGTCATAAATAATTTCAGTACAATTACATTTTATTCAATTATATATTCGCCATTATTTAACATGACATGTTGCCATTTATCGGGCAGATCTTTCGGACATTTTTCAACGAAATTCCGCAGGTTTTTATATGTAAAAATCTTCGATAAATTCCTGAATCTTGTTTTCGCTAAAGCAATTTTTCCCAATCAAAGCATTTTGTAGCGTAAAATTTAATAATCAAATGGTGCAAGGTCAAGGGACTATGGTGAGTCTGGTAGAACAGATGAGCCGAGCTTCAAATTGATTTTCCTTTATTTTATTTTATTTTACTTTTTTTTTTTTTTTTCACATAGGTGACATGGTGGTGTAATATATTGAAAAATCGGAGACCCGATTTCGAATTACAGTTAAGTCCGTTGCATTCGCTTATGTGCAAATATAATTGAGAATGATATGAATACATCTGTTCTCCTCCCAGTTATAGATAAATAGGGTAAACCGGAAGTTTATAGACTTGAGTGGCAACCGGTCTAGGAGAAAGTCAACTTTGAATTTACAACTCGGACTTAAATAGCGTTACAAACACGCAATTGGCCAACACTCTGAAGAACTGATCAATTAGCGGTGAGAAGGTTCTGCATTTGGATGCGACATTTCGATTCTATGCTAAACAACAACTTTTCTATTAATGAGTGCATAGTGATTTTCTACCATTTTCATGGAAACATTGCTACTGCTTGATGTGTAAATGTGCATTTAGCGTTTAATTGCGTTTTAAGACCTCGGAAAGAATAATACCACGAGTATGCGACCATATGTACAAAAATTATCTTTTCTGGAGCTCAGTTTTTGTGGTATATATATATATATATATATATATATATATATATATATATATATATATATATATATATATATAACGATAAATAATTTGTATATTTTTATATATCAAAAAACAGTTTTAGAAAGATATGACAAACTTGAAAATTTCTTGTGATGCGTTTCATCCGTTAGGATTTCATCGGACTTGTCTTTGTTGATGTAACCACGTCTACACATGCGCACGAAAGAGAGACGCTGGTAGTTTCAAAATTTTTTGAAAGAATATTTTTGTGTCAACCTAGCCAAATTCATCTGTATTCTTTTTCTCTCCATCACCTTTTTCCCTGTCATCTTTGTGCTAATTTAGTGCACTTCAAATTTATTATTAACTGCCACTTATGTTCAGTAGTTAGGCTTGGTTTGCTTTCGTTTGTTTTACGGCATATCACCCACCATGAGTTACTTAATACCAACAATTTATTTCTATCAATAATTTTTTTCAACAAAAATGTATTGCTGCTAAGATTTTTCTTTTTCAAAAATGTACTGATGATTATAACGTATTGTTGGTAATATTTTTTTGCAAAAATATATTACTAGTATCAAAATCTATTTTTACACTTCCATAGTGTTTTGACCCCCGTTTAAGGGTTAACTATCTGCTTATAGCTGGGACCCTGACAGGTGCTACCACCCAAGGGAACACCAGCAATTAAAAGGTGGTTCCTCAAAACATCCTGATCAGAGGCGATGCTGTCGGATGTCGTTTATCATCATACCCAGAACGCCTCATGGCTGGGGGGGGGGTCTTACCCATTTGTATCATTTATAATGAACTAATATAAGCTAATATAAGCTGAAACTATCACGATATTTATTATGTAAAAATGCATAATTATGGCACAAGGCGAAAAAAAGGGGGGTTGAGGCTGATCATCACTAACTATTTTATACCTAGCTAACCCGGCTCCACGACCCATTCACTCATTACAATTTTCGCATTCACCATAAAAACTCGTCCGTCACCAATCAATCCACCATCTCTATCTATAAAAATCAGGATGTGTGTGTGTGTGTGTGTGTGTGTGTGTGTGTGTAACGAATGCACGGCCACAATATTTGACGGATTTGCACCAAAATTTACATGCACATGCTCCAAGTTAGTGAGAAGGCCAAGACCGAATTTGCATTTCCCAACTCCCAGCTATAGTGGAAATAATCGATTTTTTCATGCTTCTACGGCAGTTTTCATGTAGTTTGCGGCCGTTTTGTACTTGCCAGAGTGAGTGCTAATAGCTGGCTGCTACGAATAGGCAGGAAGATTCTATTGGCCAGCGTGAGAGCCAACAGCTGACTGACAGTATTCAGTCTCTCCCCCCCCTCCAATGGGGCAACATGTGACACAAGGTCGGTTATTTATGGTGGGTTTCCCGAGCCCGTGGGCTCGGCCCAAAAATATGCCCGTTTGAACCCGCATAAACGGGTTCAGGGCCGGTTTTACCTCCCCAAAGGAGACTCCGCCCTTAGGCGTAGCCTCCTTCGGGTTCCTCTCCGTCCGTAGACAGAGAGTTGAACCGAACAGTCGCTCAGAAAGTGAACGACTGACAGCTGACTGACACGAATGTTAACTAACATCCTAGCAAGCAACAAAAAATTGATAGCTGCATTCGTCACAAGTGGGAAAAATTTTAATCTGCATGGCACTTTACTCCAATTGGCTCATTCGCTTGCTTAAACTCAACGTTGATTCTGATTCCGCAGAACTGGGCTGGGTGTGAAAAATTATTTGTTGTTAACATTCTTTTTTCATTCGTTTTTCCAGTTACGAGTCCTTTTTTAAAGCTGATCATGTTGTGTTCATTTTGTTTAGTTCTTTTTTCGTAACAGATTTAATGTTTAGTATAGAGCTTAGAAAAAATTCGCAGTGTGAGATAGGTAAGAAATAAGGCATGTAGCAACATCAGCACGGCAAAGGGCACTCCTTTAAAGGCAAGGAAGGGTAAAAATATTTTAAGTCAAGTGATAGCGATTGCTGTATGAGTCGTACGATTTTTGAATCAAGCACATGCAACACCGGGCCATGCTGCTAGTACACCATAATGCCACATCCTCTCAGGGGGACATACAGAAAACGCACCCCATTATATTAAAATTTTAAGGATAATAAAATTCGTATATATAATTCTATGGATAATTAAATATGAGAGGGGATGGGGATGAACCCAATAATCAAACTAAATATCAACACAAAGTAAATTAAACATAAGCTGAAACCCTCACTATGTATTGCGAATATAAAATTGGATGCTTTAGATTTTATCAACACTGGTTACTGGTTACTTAATAGCAATTTTATTTCGGAAACATTGATTTACATAACAAAATCTGATATGCTGCCCGCCATTCTATACTTGTTATTTTATCCAGCGAATCAATTTTCAAACTCTCAAATATTCATTTATATTAACCTCGATGAAGAATGCGATCGCCGTGTATTTATTTGATCTTTATACGGTTTCCCAATCAACTCCATCACGTGTAAATAGCCTTGATCACTTGCTTCGAGCAAACATCAGGTAATTGCTATTTTGAGCTGTAAATTAATTAAGCGACTCTGAAAATAAATAATGCTCAAGGAAAATATCAGGAAAATGTTTATATCTACAGAATGTTTACTTATATTTTATGTACACGAAAGCTGTAAATAATCTCATCATGAAAAGTTCTACGTTCAATGGTATAAAAAAATTGAAAAAGAAAATTCTGTGACGAACGAGAAATCTGAATTAATTTTTCAACGGTTCGTAAATATTTAAATAAGGCTTATATGGAAGTAGGTGGATCTACTAGACATATCTAAATCGACAATTCAATTGAATCGGTTCAGAGTTCATTAATTTAGATTTTCCGGAAAAATAAAACCGTTTGGGATGGCAGAACATGCCAGCGGGGAGTTCAGTATTTGAGAATGAAAAAAAAAATGTCTCTTAAAATTTTCAATTAAGACGTTAACTTTTACAGTTTATTATTGAAACTCACTAAAAGTATCGATCTTTTTTTTAAAAAAAAAACTTCTTTCTCTGTTAAGATATTTTGTTATTTGTACGTCACCAATTACAAAAGTTCAAAGATCCGGACGATAAAGGTCAATTATTTACATGCAATGGATTATCAGTAGATTAAAGGTTAGTTTCTTACTAACCACTTAGTAGCTTAAAGAATTTCAGGCGACATATTTAATATGAAACGTAGAAAGTCTGTGTGCGTTGCTAAACAAAACCCTGAAAATTAAATATATGTAGGTTAGCTGAAGGTACATCTGTTGGTTGGTTGATTTGGTTTAGCAGCATATTAACTTCTGTGGGTTATTTAATATCGAAATGTAACTATTTTCGACACAATTTTATGGCTTCATCTAGATATATTTTGAACGCAATTGTATGCCTTCAACTACTAATAAATTATATTGCTCTTCATTTTGCTATAAAATGTATTGTTGTTAATTCTACTATAAAATGTATTGCTTATTATCTATAAAATGTATTGTTGCTCATTTTACTATAAATAAGTATCGTTGGTAATTTTACTATATAAAAATGTATTGCTGGCATATTTGCTATAATATCTATTGCTGGTCATTTTCCTATAAAATTTATTGTTGATATTTTTTAATATAAAATATGTTGCCGTTATCTTTACCATAAAAATGTATTTCTATATTTACTTAGTGTTTTGTTTGACAGTTCATTATTTGCCCATAGTTGGGACCCTAAAAGGTGCTACCAGCTCGGTTTAGGGTTGACCTGGGAACAACAGCAATTAAGAAGAGGTTTCACGCTCCTCAAAACCTTCACTCTCCTGATCAGCGGCCTTACTGCGCGGTGTAGTTTATCGTCATACCCAGGACTACAGCACATATAATTGAGAAGATTATATCAAATAAATGTGGTTTTATCATGTAATCTACCTGAATGTGATTTATAGCTCGTCCAGCCTAGTGGTTCTTAATTTACTAATAAGCATTTTCAATTTTAAAAATCACTGTTAAAGAAGTATCTGTTCCTTGTGTAATCTTTGCACTTTACTTTAGATATATAACCCATTACAAGATCTTTGTACAACTATTGTTCATACAATCTTTCCCTCAATATCTGATATTCTCTATTTTTCTGCGGTGAGCGAAGTGATAATGGTGTCATATTTAATGTGGTCTTACCAACGCTTGAGAGGTGTACCATTTGGTCTTGGTGCGATAAACCATTTTGAATGCTTGAAACGCATAACTAGATTGGTTTCCTCGAACTACATGGCTGAGCCAGAGATTCTTCTTTATGGAGGCGGTACTTTTACTTATTATATAGTCCATTCTATTACTATCAATTTTGATTCGACAATTGTGCGTTACATCTGCCATGCTCTTTTTAAGTACAGCGTAGATAACAGTTGTTCTCCACCTTAAAAAATACCTTATGTCACATGTCGTCTCACTGGGGAGACAGAGTAAATACAGCGTAGATAGAAGTTGGAATAAATGATCCATAGAATAATCTTTGGTAGCACTAGATATATATATATTTTCTATTCCATATTTTCTGTTTTAGTTTATCAAATGCTTATGAAGCTGAAGCTATTCGTTTGTTTCCGTCTGCTCTTGTTTCAGGCACTACTGATCCCAAAAATGTAAACGTGTTTACTTTTTCAACATCTCCATCTAGATTCATTTAATCTAAACTAGGGAAATTACTTTGTATTAATTTTCATGCCCAAAGTTTGCAGGCTTTTCCCCCTTCTTTGGATATCTGGTGCAATCTTTTAGTTACTATTGCCTTGGTGAAATGTTAGTCGATAATTTGTTGTAGGTCTTTAGAATAAGCGTGTCCAATGATAGTGCCGAAAGACAAAAGGACGAATGGGCGAAATGTCGAAAAGCAAAGTGTCGAATGGACAAAGTGTCGAATGGACAAACTGCTGAGCGGAGAAAGAGTCGAACGGACTAAATGGCAAATGAACATAATGTAGGAAAGACAAAGTTTCAAAGGGAAAAATGTTGAACAAAGTAAAATTGAACATATCAGGATTTTAAAAACTCGGTTAAAGTAATAAATTAAGTTATTCTAAGCATTTCATTGCTTAGCTTTGGCATGATTCAAAATAAAAATATTTTTATTTTTACCACAATTGTAATATCTCACAAATAAAACTTTTAACTCTTTACTTTCGCTTGAATGGAGATCCATGTTCAAAAACTGTTAGGAATGATGGAGAACGATCTTTTTCTCATCGGATGTTTTTAAATTAGTTTAATATTTAAAAATAATTATTTACCGTCAGGATATTTGCAAACTAAGTAAAAGATATTCTATTGTAGGCATAATTCTGACCTTTCGTTATTTAGTCAGTTCAACACATTTCCCGTTCCATTAGACACTTTGTTCGTTCGATACTTAGACCGTTCGACATTTTGCCTGTTCGACATTTTCTCCATTCGACACTTTGTTCGTTCGATACTTAGACCGTTCGACATTTCGAATGGACAAAGTTTCTCCATTCGACACTTTGTTCGTTCGATAAAAACTTAAAGTAACCGTTCGACATTTTGACTGTTCGACATTTTCTCCATTCGACACTTTGTTCGTTCGATACTTAGACCGTTCGACATTTTCTCCATTCGACACTTTGTTCGTTCGATACTTAGACCGTTCGACATTTTGCCTGTTCGACATTTTCTCCATTCGACACTTTGTTCGTTTGATACTTAGACCGTTCGACATTTTGCCTGTTCGACATTTTCTCCATTCGACACTTTGTTCGTTCGATATTTAGACCGTTCGACATTTTGCCTGTTCGACATTTTGTCTATTCGACACTTTGTTCGTTCGATACCTTTACATTTTGCCGTTCGACATTTTGCCTGTTCGACATTTTTTGCCTGTTCGACATTTTCTCATTCGACACTTTGTTCGTTCGATACTTAGACCGTTCGACATTTTGCCTGTTCGACATTTTCTCCATTCGACACTTTGT
This sequence comes from Acanthosepion pharaonis, assembly GCA_903632075.3. Lineage (NCBI taxonomy): Eukaryota > Metazoa > Mollusca > Cephalopoda > Sepiida > Sepiidae > Acanthosepion > Acanthosepion pharaonis. Next base: position 1,522,861 of record CAHIKZ030002678.1, on the reverse strand, counting down.
TCGTTTGATACTTAGACCGTTCGACATTTTATCCATTCGACATTTTCACTTTGTTCGTTCGATACATTTGCCTGACCGTTCGACATTTTTCGCCTGTTCGACATTTTGTCCATTCGACACTTTGTTCGTTCGATACTTAGACCGTTCGACATTTTCCCAGTTTGACATTTTCTCCATTCAACACTTTGTTCGTTCGATACTTAGACCGTTCGACATTTTGCCTGTTCGACATTCTGTCCATTCGACATTTTGTTCGTTCGATACTTAGTCCGTTCGACATTTTGCCTGTTCGACCTTTTCTCCATTCGACACTTTGTTCGTTCGATACTTAGACCGTTTGACATTTTGCCTGTTCGACATTTTCTACATTCGACACTTTGTTCGTTCGATACTTAGACCGTTCGACATTTTGCCTGTTCGACATTTTGTCCATTCGACACTTTGTTCGTTCGATACTTAGACCGTTCGACATTTTGCCTGTTCGACATTTTGCCTGTTCGACATTTTGCCTGTTCGACATTTTCTCCATTCGACACTTTGTTCGTTTGATACTTAGACCGTTCGACATTTTGCCTGTTCGACATTTTCTCCATTGAACACTTTGTTCGTTCGATACTTAGTCCGTTCGACACTTTGACTGCTCGACATTTTGTCCATTCGACACTTTGTTTGTTCGATACTTAGTCCGTTCGACACTTTGACTGCTCGACATTTTGTCCATTCGTCATTTTGTCTGTTCAAAACCTTGTCTATTGACACTGCGCACATCAAATTCGAGGTTGTTGACGCCAAAGTTAGAACCTGGAAGATAGTTCTACAAGTAACAAGCACGGCAGAAAAAACTATTAGAATTTAAGATTTAGGGTTGGATCTATTTATTTCAATATTAAATCGACTAAACCTATCCGCCAGTCTAATACTATGCTTACATTCGAAACAGCGAATAGTAAAGCCCATTGGAACAATCCCCGTGAATATATTTCTAGAAAAGGTGCAGGTAATGTACAAATACGAGGGTGTAAAATTGATTGTAGCCGAGGTGCCAATTTAGGACCGATAAAATTGCAGCTTTGAGAAGAAGCGATCTTAAAGTATCTTTTCGCACATAAACACATAGACTAGAGCCAGCAAAGCCAAACGCAACCATAATTCTTCCATCATCAAATCTACAAAAAAAGTTCTGGTGTTGGTCTTAAAAGATGATAACAATCAAATCTGAAGTAATTTGGCCTGTCAAGAGTGAAGAATATTTGTCCATTTATATCAGCTTTAAATCGCATTCTTCTTCTAGGTTGCAGTTTCAGGAACATCTCTTTCCTCTTGCATTTGGTCGCTTTGTGGTGTTGTTTGCTGTTAGCTCGTTCCAGTAATGCATAGCAGTTACAGATAAAGATATTGGAAATGTTAGCACCTATTGTACCGTTTGGGAAAATTTCACGAAGATATTTTGCTGGATCTTCTCTTACAATCCGTTGTCAATTTTGGTCAGAAATCTTTATTTACATACCAGCTCCTTTCCATACTTCGACATAACCGGCATCTTGGTGTACCGTAGCCAGTCATTCCAACTAAGAATATTGTTTTCCTTCTCACTCAAACATAATTGGTTAATAACCTCCGCATGTTATTAGTTCAGCTTAGATAGGGAATGTTTTATAGTTGAAAAACTTAAAACAATACAAGAAACAGAGTAAATGATTGTCAGGTACCACTGAAGTAAGATCACTCTAAATAATTCTGAGAAATAGCAACTTTAATTACTGGTCAGTATCCAATATCAAGAGGAAAATTTGTTAAAAAAAAACTGTTTTCAAGCTATGAATTTTAGGCATCGTGGAAAGATTGTTGACAAATTGATTTGTTTTTTAAGATTTATTTGTGGGTTATTTAAAGCCTGAATTTATTTTGATTTTTAAGAATAGCATTTCTTTTTCCAATGAATTTTGCATAAACAATGTTTTGTTTACAATTTAGCCAATATCTATAAGAGGATATCGATTTTTACTTTTCTCAAAGGAGATTTCCACGTAAGTGGTGGAGGTTCTGAGAAGTACAATATATCATGTGTTAAATCAAATAGAAAGCGTAAGTGACCGAACACCAACTTTGCATTAAGATTTGTTTTAGAAATAAATCGTACTATTCAACCCATACCTGTGGGGGGATATGGATCTACACCTTTCGCAACTTAAAACCTAGGATACCGAGCATCAACACATTTTTAAAGACATTTCTAAAAAAAACTCCAATGCACTTGCCAACCAAGTACACTACAATTCAAAAGTTTGAACCCACTTCCACTGTTAGCGTGGGATGAACTTGAGAGAAAAGTGAAAATACTTAAAAAGATATCTTAGAGCTTTAAAAAAAAAAAAGAATGGAATCATTTATCAAAATTATACTTTGAGAAACTTTTACAACGAATACCAAAAATTACGCAGTAACCAAGGCTAAAGGAGCTTATTTTGACGTGAGCAAAATTTCATCATATTTTTTTTCTTTTGGCCATAACAGCATTTCTAATAAAAAATCATGTCTCACTTTTTTTACCATATATAATTTTCTCTTATTTAAAGTGCAAAACAACTACTTTTGGGGCCAATTTAATAAATGCCATGAGTCCCCTCAAATTTTTGATCTCTAGTATACATGAAAATCACATTTTCAACCGTTCTTTTCCCTAACGAATAATGAGCTACCCTCAATGGCCCAAAACAAATAGAGAAAAGGCTGAGAAACGAACAAGGTGTGATTTTCTTCAGGTGGGATTATAGGTGGTGAAATGTTTCATTGCGTGTTTCAAATGTTCTTACGATTACCTCATACATGTATTGATTTTCTAAGAAGCGGGCTTTCAGAAATAAGATGGGGTTTTATGCACGACAATTCCCCATACACATTAGACAAACAAAACTAATGAATACTTGAATAAAATAGATTGTAAAAACATAAAATATTTGGCTACTTTTCTCTTCCTTCACGCAAACTATTCGGCCAGTGCACTCGTTCCTTAAACGGAAACTTACGAATCATTCTGATGTGGAAGATTTCTATTGGCAGACGTCATTTTACCAGTAATGATGAATTCTATAATGCTATTCTGAATGCTGTGCAGTTTGTTTTATATCAGAACTCATAAAAGAGAATGATGATAAATTCGAAAACTACTTTCTGAATAAAAAGCGTACATGTCGCATCAATGTTATCTTTGCAAATTTATCGTTATTCTAGTTTACAATATATTTGGTTACTTCATTTGTCTTTCTTAATTTTGCGCACACTCTGTAATTATAATTCTTAATTGCAACATATTTCTTAGAGTAAGCCGGAAATCAAGAAAATATGAAAATCTTGTGAAAATTTATTGTTGCTATTTATTAAGAGTGATATATAGCCTATTTTAATTTGTATACTATTTATTAAGAGTGATATATAGCCTATTTTAATTTGTATACTCCGATGAATCGTGCACAGTAGTTGAATAGTAATTGGCTATGGTTAAATGTAATTGAGGGAGATGTCCTACAAACAGAATTTACAAAGTTTTCAATAAACAATAATAAAAGAAAGAAATGAACAAAGTAAAAATAATGCTAAGAAAACAATATATGCAAGACAAACGTATGCAAAAGAAAAGTAATTAGGAAAAAGTTCACAAACTAAGAATGGTGATAACACACAAAACGGGATAAAAGCAAATAATCGGGGCGTTGTGGCTTCAAGTCAAGAATGAACAAAAAATATGGCAGATGAGACCAAGAAGGGGTCTATATTACTGGCTAAGAAGTAGTCCCAGCATGCATCTGTACGATTTGACTATAAATTAAGAGAGGGTGATGTTTCTGTAGTCAGTCCAAACAAGATTTTTTTTTTTAATTTGAATATTTTGTTATACTTTAGTTTCGTTATCTGGGTTCTTCCATTTCCTCATCATTTCATGTATTTAATTTTTATATATTTTGTAAAAACATTAAGATATTTAAATTTTGATGTCGTGGGATGTTTGTAGGTTCCCTGTGAATATGTGGTATTGTGCTACATATTGGATTGTATGCTGACGGATGAGGTCTTGTGGTGAATGAGCAAATTGTAATGAATGAATGGGTCATAAATCTGATTAGCTAGGTTTAATATAGTTAATGTTCGCCAGCCCTAATCCACTTGCCATTCGTCCTTGTGCAAAAATTGTTACATTGATAACAATAAATACACATTCCCAACAAGATTGTTACCAACGCTAATAATGGAAATAGTTCTGAATATCTTTAATAGTTTCTAAATAATACAAAACAGTAAAGGCGCAATATTATTATAAACGGTAACTGGGGGACGAATGTTAAGCCTATTGGGATTGAATCATCGTCCCATAGGTAGGGACATGGACAACAGGTACAATCTGACCTTCACCCAGCGAAATTATAAAGAACAATGACATGAAGGGTATCAGACACCTTGGAAATATTGCCCCACACGGTAAGAAAGAAAGAAGGTCACTGGACCGTTATCCACCTACTGTTCATATCAAACAAAAATAGTTTTAGGTACATGGAATGTCAGAACGCTAAATCAATGTACCCATTTCGAGTGTTGATGTAACTAGGGCCTCTCGTATTTATATTAACGCAAAATACCACAAATATGAAACAAGAAGAAGAAACATTCAACAAGTAAAGCGTTTATATTACACTAATTAAATGAATTTAGAGATTTAGTTGAAGTATGTATTTGTTACTTTGAAATGTTCTCTTGACTGCTGAAATGTGTTCCTGTGAAGAATGTTCATTTTGTGTGAAATTGATATAGAATCTATATTAAATAAATCTGTTTAAATTAATCAATTAAGTAATATTTTCTATAGTTGAAATGTGTTCCTGTGAAGAATGTTCATTTTGTGTGAAATTGATATAGAATCTGTATTAAATAAATCTGTTTAAATTAATCAATTTGTAATATTTTCTAAAGTTGAAAGTTCGATGTTTAAATATAGCAGGAGTTATTTACATTTAACTGTTAGTTTGAATTGCTTAAGGCTTTCAAAGAAAAGCGTTTTTCCGCTGATGAAAATCTCGCTGTTAGAAGTTGATAAGTTTCTGTGTCCTTGATGTTGAAGCACTAAATGTTCGTAGATATTCAAAGATGTGCGTGCGTGCGTTCGTGTGTGTGCGTGCGTGTCATGACGATTCATGGCGTTTTCATGTCGTTCTCATGGCGTTTTCCCCAAAGGGAAAAACGCGATTTTTCCGCAGAGCTTACATCGCTTGTAGGTGTGAGAAAACAAGAAAGAGAAAAGAACTAGAATCAAGATATCGCTAAGTATTTATAACTAATGTGAATCACGTGGTAGACTCGCGAACACATAACCAGAATTTGGCGGTAAGTTGACTTCAAACACTTGAGCGTAGGCGTTGTAACGTTTTTAACCAATTAGAAGTTGTAGAATTACTCAAAGCTTGTGTGATCCACTTCGGTGTTTAGTTTGTAGAAAATTTTCTGTCGAAAGAAACTGATATACTTTTTTCGATTAATCAAATAGAAGCAAAATGTTAAAAGAGAATATTATACTGAAAAGGAGTAGGGTAAGTGTTAATATTTTTACGAAAGTGGGTGCGCAAACAATTGAGATTTCGTCAGTGACAAACGAAGATGGAAAGAAGATCTAGTTAGACTAGAACTTATATCAGACCAAGACATGAAAATTCTCTTCTGGAATAATCTGAACTGAGAGGATTTTTGTAGTCAAATTGAAAAGAAAGAACAAAGTATGGAAGAACAATTTGCAGGACGGGATGGAATGCTAGTAGCCTTTAATGATTTCTGTTAGACATTTTCATGACGGTCGTCCTCGAGTATAGAATCCAGAGGTTGGCAATGAATATTTCGGAGACAGTAGGAAATCGTAATGCAGGTTCGCAGTGGATATCGCAGCAAAGTAGCAGAGCGTAGTTCTTCCCGTCTGTCATGTTCGCCGGACAGGTTGCCTCTGGTCCTTCCGATAGGAGAAACAAAGATGGCCGCCTTTATACACGACGAATACAGTGTTGTGCGGCTTCTGATTGGTCAACCTTCTATTGGTCGACTATAAAGGGAAATAAGTCATTCTGACTCGCTCACTAGTTATATAGGGCATATACCCAAAAAACCGTAACAATTTCTGCATTGACAAAATTACAAACATAATAAATGTAATATACGACTCTGGTGATATACCGGAAGATCTAAGTAGATCCATTTTCTTAGCGCTGAAAGAAGCCGGGTGCAAATAAATGTAAAATCCATTTGATAATTAGTCAAATGAACCAAGCTTGTCTAGATTTCTGATGAACAGAGCGCACAGGTCAAGTAGACCCGAAATAGGACAAGAAGAATGCATTTTAGTTAAAGATACTAGTAAAAGGAATGTCATAATTATGCTCAGAGTAATATCTGAAAGGACAGTACAAATGCGAAAATATGTATAGCTATTTTTATAAATTACGTAAAAGACGTCACAAGGAACTTTTTAAAGTGCGACGTAAGCTTGATTTATCTGGAACGAATATCAGAATAATTTAGAATATATCTGGAACAAACAGCATGCATACGGGTACAAAAAGGATTCAGTAAATACAAAAAAAAATATAAAAGAGCGTAAAACAAGAAGATATTTTCCCACCAGATTTATTCAACTTTTACAGTGAAGCAATCCAGATAGAATTCGAAGTCCAATAATGATTCATTGTTGGCGGTCGCAATCTTATATTAAATATAATATTGCACAGTGTTGTTAACAAACACAGGATACTCCATTCTGTGTTGGGCACCTCGGCGTGGTGTAATGGTTAGCAAGCTTGTCTTGCTATGTCAGTTACTACTGAAAAGTGAGTTCGATCCTCACTGGATGCCCTATGCTTTCGGCCTTGTTCCAAATCTAAGCTTCTCTTTGAAAATCTTTACTCCAGTCTGCGTCTGTTCTCAACATAGTGTGCATATCTAATCTTGTTCAGGAGCTCCTGCAGAAGGTAATAAGGGAAGCAAGAAGAAAAGACAAAACCTTAATTTTTGAAGACAGAATTTATAGCTGTCTCCAAAAGGAACATCCCAAGATGTGAATTACAAACTGGAGACACCCAACTCAAGTATATACAAAGATTTGAACATCTAGGAAATATTTTAATAAAAAACGGAACTGAAGTCGCATTGGTATAGCGAAAGATGCCTCCCAAAAGCTAAGCAAATTATTAAGAAACAGGAAAATTATATGAGAAACAAAGAGTACTGAATGTAATGTAATATCGGTCCTTCTATATGTTAGTAAATGCGGAACAATCTGCTCACAGATGAAGAAGAGACGTAACATTAATGGGGTTCTACAGAAGGATGCGAACAATGACAAAGTTTTAAGAAAATGGAAACAAAAGTACAGTATCAGAAAGAGTTGAAATTTCTACGTCACATGCTGAGGAAAGAGGACTAAGAAACTTTGAGAATCTCAGGACATATTGAACGAAAAAGGGAAGTTAGCATCGTATAATCTAGCTAAAGAACTTGTGTAAATTTTGCCAGAACTGGAGTTAGGAGACCTCACAAACAGACAATACATATGTTTCTTTTTCTTCCATATGCCTTGTCCCTTATAGCTATTAATAACTGTTATCTTTTTGCCATCTGTCTCATTCGTTCAAGCTCGACTGCTAGGTTGTGCGTTACTTTCCTCTTGCTTTCGTACATTCAATCTGTTCTGTGAGTATCACATTTTCCAAGCCCTTTTTTTCATTATGTATTCCAGAAATTTCAACTTGTCTCTTCCTCATGTTAAGTATTACTGGCCTTTCTATTGCCATTGTCTCTATAACTTCCAGCTTTTCAGGTACATATTATCCCCATCATCTTTCTCTAGAACCACGTTCTTGAAATTACATTCTTCAGATAAAATATTCATTTCGAAGAAACGCGAAACAAGATTGTTGTCATACGCGAAGGGATTTCAAAATATTTTGGTGGGTTGAGCTATATATATATTCAACATATAATATATATATATATATATATATATATATATATATATATATATATATATATATATATATATCCCATGTCCCAAAATAATTTAGTTTTCTCTACTTATTAATCCTCTCATATATACAGACAAAGTTTTAATATCATTATTAAAGGAAGAAAGAAAATTACCATGTTGATGCATATTCATTTTATTCCGATGAAATTAGCACAATATAGTCATCAGGGTGTTGTTTTTATAATACAATATATATATATATATATATATATATATATATATATATATATATATATATATATATATATATATATATGTGTGTGTGTGTGTGTGTGTGTGTGTGTGTGTGTGTGTGTGTGCAAACTAAAATGTAAAAAACGAAGATATTCAATAGTAAAATAGTAAATCAAAATATGTCCAACTTGTTCATGTCGTCAGTTTCAAGTAGAGCCTCGAGGCCGTCTCGTTGCCACGATATTCCCAAATTACGTAGTTCTCTTTCCTCTTAGACATCAAATCTACAATGGCCGCTTTCAGCCTGTCTTTGGTATTGTGGGGAGAGGGATGGCACTGTTTATTCTTCCTCCTGATCACACACCAGACGCAGTAGATCTGCTGATTCAAACTGGAGGAACACTTTGTCACATGCCGTGTTTGACATGATCATGAAAATTCCCGCAGGAGTACCTGGCTGTGTCTGTGAGCATTCACCAATCTCCCCACTATTTTTACGCTTTTTTTTCTTTTACGTTCAGTACTAAACTAAGTTTTCAATTTAAATCAATTTTTAAAATAAATAACTTTTTAACATTAATAATGACTCGACGATGTTTATTTCTACCTATGGGCTTTATGTACCTGTAGATTATATTTTAAATAAGATATATTCAGGCAGCAATATTCTTCAAACAGGCCTGATTAAATTCAGTTGACAAGGTCCGACTGTTTATTCTTTTATTTATTTTTCCGATTTTGGAATCATCTGTTGTATATTAGAATCTAAAGTGTGGGTAAACTGACCGATCTTCATGGTTTTTCTCTTGCTTTAATCTAATTATTTTGACAATCTTACTCATTATCAAGAACCATGTTAGTGTGGTAGTCAAGATTTCGTTGGCTACATCCTTGTATTCTTTAGAATGTGATGTTTAAAATTATTCACGTTAACATTATCTTAAGAGATGCGAGACCGTACCAAAATGCATTAAAATTATACTTATTTTTATACGCATAGTAAATATTACGTACAGATTTTAAGATGCAGTCTTGCGTGGTTAAATTTGCTATTTTGTACAGAAAGTATCTTCTCCGACTTCGTGCCTTTTCTTGCATTGGGTGCTGTATAGTATTGGGGTATTATCTTCTAATATTTATCTTATGTTGACCATTGTGTTTTGGTTGTTGATATATGCACGAATTGTACTGCTTTTGGATATTTGACAAGTCAACCCACGAAAGAGTGTATCCGATGTAAGAATTTAATTTTTGATATTGGGGATTCAATCTCCCAGATGGAATTAGTATTTGTAAACAATATTATTTTTACATAGGGTTTATCTTTTTATAGCTACAACACTTAGCCTGAATCTCTATCTATAAAAGCACGATGTGTGTGTGTGTGTGTGTGTGTGTGTGTGTGTGTGTGTGTGTGTGTGTGTGTGTGTGTGTGTGTGTGTGTGTAACGAATGCACGGCCGCAATTTTAGGCGGATTTGCACCAAAATTTACATGCACATGTTCCAAGTTAGTGGAAGGTCAAGACCGACTTTGCATTTCCCAACTCCCATCGATAGTGGAAATAATCGATTTTTTTTCATGCTTCTACGGCAGTTTTCATGTAGTTTGGGGCCATTTTCTACTGGCCAGAATGAGAGCCTATAGCTGGCTGCCAAGAATAGGTAGGAATATTCTATTGGCCAGCGTGAGAGCCAACAGCTGACTGACACGAATGTTAACTAGTATGCTAGCATGCAAAAAAACATCGATAGTTGCATTCGTCACAAGTGGGAAAAATTTAAATCTACATGGCACTTTACTCTAATTGGCTCATTCGCGTGCTTAAACTCAACGTTGATTCTGATTCCGCAGAACTGGGTTGGGTGTGTAAAAGTATTTGTTGTTAACATTCTTTGTTCATTCGGTTTTTCCAGTTACGAGTTCTTTTTTAAAGCTGATCCTTTTGTTCTTTTTTCTTAACAGATTTAATGTTTAGTATAGAGCTTAGAAAAAATTCGCAGTGTGAGATAGTTAAGAAGTAAGGCCTGTAGCAACATCAGCACGGCAAAAGGCACTCCTTTAAAGGCAAGGAAGTGCAAAAATATTTTAAGTCAAGTGATAGTTATTGCTGTATGAGTCGTACGATTTTTTAATCAAGCACGGGCAACGCCGGGCCATGCTGCTAGTCTATCATAAAAATTCAGAATGTAAAATTGAAAAATTCTAAATCCTTTACATACTTCGGTGAAGGAAAAGTCATAACACATACAATATATGAGATATGGAAATAAGGAGAACGGAAAGTTTCACTAGAGCTACTTTTATGCAATACTGTAGCTGCTAGAAAAACATAACTCAAAATTAACTTCAATTTTGTGAGAAATTTATATGAATTAACTCTTCTATAGCAAATAGTCTTGTAGGATTATACTCATGCTATTGGCAGGGGCATTTCTATTCATGAATATTGCTCATTTTGTACTCATCCATATTGTTTCGGTCAATAAACTATCGATATATACATCGTGTTGAACGGGTCAGATTTGAGCGGTCCCGATGAAAATATCGCTACCTCCATAAAATATGTAATTTTTTTTCTAGACAATTAACCTTTATTTAATAATACGGCGTATTTATCCTGACTAATATTGAAACGATATTTCACACACACCGACTAGAAAAAGTTTTGAGGAGAAATATTACAAAGCCAAAAATTATGCAATAAACTCAGCCTTGTTTTTAAGCAAACTGCAGGCAGTTCAAACCAAACTTTTGGTTAAGCAATATCTACATACATTTTGCTCTTTACTTGTACTCTAAGTAAATTAGGATTCATGTGAAAAGCTAGAAATTATCAATTTTCCTAGAGGTTAGGGTTATTTTTGTCTAACAACAATAAAAAAGAAAATATTTGGAAAAACTTCGAAAAATAATTAATTTTTTTTTACAATGCAACACGCTCAGATATACCATAAGAGATGATAGCAGATCTTATAAATCGTATACCTGATAGAATAATATATCTACAAAAATATATTCATTCCTAAATTTTAATGCACACTGAGATTTAGTAAATATGAACATATATATATATATATATATATATATATATATATATATATATATATATATATATATGTATATATATATATATATATATATATATATATATATATATATATTTGCAAACATATATATAATAATATGCCTACGTATAATACTTATATGTAAGTGACTGTAAATATATTTGTGCCTCTAAAATAAGCGTAGATACGCATGATTATATGTTTAGAACATACAGAGGGGACCTTAATCTCAAACAATAATTTTGCTGAATAAAAATCTTCAGGCATTTGCTGTAGGCATTCGTGACAATCGACAAACTTTATAATCAATTCTAAATGACACTTGATATATGAAACTCTCCATTATTGGCAAATAGTTTTTTTGTTTTATTTTGTTATCTTACATATATTTCAAACCTTATCTAAATATGGTGTGTTTTTCCCCATTGGCCTCGTTTAAAGTAGGCAGGAAGTGCTGGAAATATTAGTTGCTTGAAAGCTTAGTCGAGAAAAATTGAAAGATTTTTTTAAATATTTTAATAGTATCCAAATATTTAAAATGTGTTTTATATGAATGCAAGTACAAAAAGGTCTAAAATTACCGGAAGTTTTTTTTTTTTTTTTTCTTTAGATCATATTCCGAGACTAATGGAATCGTTTTATGATTTTTGTTTGTTTTTGTTTTTAGTGTTTGTTTTTTTTTGTTGTTTTTTTTTTTAAATACGTTAATTAAAACAATCTAGCATAAATCTGAATTTCGTTTCGTTAAATATACATCGAGTACAGCTGGTGATATACGATAATATCTTTTATCTGGAAGACTATTTTATTTTAAGACAATCGTAATATTACAATATGTCGATATACACTTTCTTCAGTGAAATGTCATATAAATCTACTGTTAATTTCTTTTTTAATGATAATTCTATTTATGGTTTAACATTTTAAAATTTTTCAATGACTTTATTTCATGAGAGTTGATCGAAAATCTGACTGCTCTAGTAGAATTACATCACCTGATTTTAATAAATTCACTCCAAGCAAGGCAATAAAGCCACTAAGACCCAATGGGTTACTGAATGAATAAGAAAAAGAAACCCAGTAAGGAGTGAGAATAATAAAAGTACAAGAATTAAGAACAATTAAATCTACTCAATATAAAGAGACTTTATAAATTTAAGCACTGTACCAGATTTGTAGCTAGATTTACAGTTGAAATGGCGAGATGTAACAATTAACGATTCAAATTGCATTTAAATTTTGAAGATCAATTCAACTGCAAAACATGAAGCTGGAAGATAGAATCATTTGGGAAAAGTGCCAGAAAAGAAACTCTTAGCATAGAGCTTATATTACATGTAACCATTTCAACTATAAATCTAGCTACCAATCTAATACTGCACTTAAATGCATGAAGTCTAGTTATATAGAGGAGACTTCATTAGAAAAATTACCATGAAAGTATTTATAGAAAAGACACAGAAAATGAATGACAAAATGAATAGAGATTATTCATAGCAGTTGAATGTGACATGGCGGCTTATCTGTATGAATGTTAGAACTCAGTTATATGGCATGCGTGATACAC
>CAHIKZ030002678.1:1477500-1500000 GCA_903632075.3 Acanthosepion pharaonis | reverse complement strand
TACGCTATCTTTGTTTCAACCTTTCAGTACCTTCAGACGATTTGAACCAAATGCTATATTATTTTTAAATAAATAAACGCACAACGTAAAATGTAATAGAAGGGGAGGAGAAAAGCAAGGGTATTGAAATTGTATTTGAGGGGTATTAAATGAAGTGCACATAATGTCATTATGCTTCGTACGAACTCAAAGGAACTTTTTAGTGTGTATGCATCGTGTCAGTATTTCCGATCTTTCATTCAGTAAATTTTTGCGGTCTCGAAATGTTATTATTATTGACTTTTCCTCCTGGTAGAGTTTGCAGGTATCACTATGACTGCTGTAAGGGATAGATTTTTTTAACATTTTCCAATTTTCGGTTCTTTCATATTTTTTTTTTTTTATTTTAAATCCCACACATGACTGGCTTGTCTAGTAGAATTCCTAAGTCTTTCTACCTTGAATGATTATACCAACTTCTCTTGAAGCTGCCTTCTGTACACCGACGTATATTTTGCTCTGGACAATTGTATCTTTTACAAATTTTGTAATTTTTTGTAAATTACTCCTTCCGTATTGCAAACTCAATCTAATGGACATTCACCTTTCTTTCTACAGTTACATCTTTCACTGTTAACGATAACTTGCTGCACGTTATCGTTAAAATTCCTGGCGTTTTGGCGTTTTATTGTAGTTTCCAAATTACTTGTGCAGCTATAATTTAATTTAACTGCATTTTTATTAAAGATCTTGCGTAATTCGGAATTTTGGGGCAGTGTTTATTAAGCAATTTGAAAAATGTTGACCCTATTTTACATTTCACCTCTAAATTAAAAGGAGAGTTAAACCAAATAATATGTTTTCTTTTCCTCGAATTATTCTATATTTGTTGTTTTATTTGAGGTTTAAATTGCAATTTAGTATTATGCCCATCTTCTTTTAAAGGCTTTCATGCTCTTTCTTTTTTCTCGAATATTATTTTACAAAAGGAATTTCTAGATTACCTGCAATCTATTCATTTAGGGCTGTGCTTTTATAAACTCGTAGGGTGGTTGGATCCAGCATTCACCTATTTAAATTTTGTATTGGGTTTCATGTATGGGGAGATACTGCCAGTTTGTAGATTTAATTCTACATCCAAATATTGGAAAACCTTCTGATCCATATCGACCTCTTTATCAATGCCGAGGCTTTTGAAGATTTGGAAGAGTATTTTTCTTATATTTTATTTGTTCTTCTGTTTTCTGGCACTATCAGCAGCCCGTCATCCCTATATAGGCCGTTGTTCTCTATGTGTACTAGTTTGTTGATTTTATATAAAATATATAGGCCCATTAATTCCTGACCTAATCACCATCAATCAAACCCTGTGGTACATCGAAGTCACCTTTCATCCAAGCGTCTTCATTTTGGAATAATATTGATTTACGGTAATGTATAATTGTGACTATTTGTTCAGGTGTTATATTTACAAACCCTTAGCGAAATCCAAAGTCTCAAGTATCCTATTTTAGATATTGATGGAGATCATTACTTATGTTGAATTTTATAAATCCATATTTTCTTTATTTTAATTTAATGGAACCAAGAAATGCACTCACTTGCATCGTTCCATTCGTTAGCTTGCGTAGCAATCCTAATAAGTCACACATTTATTCATTAAATATATATATATATATATATATATATATATATATATATATATATATATATATATATATATATATATATATATATATATATATATATATATATATATATATATATATATATATAATGTAAATCTATTTAAACTTGGTGGGTGAAGAAGCCTGGATAGCACAATTTTCAAATAAATTGGCATCCGATGAGAAATGGAAAAAAGAAAGCACCAGAAACCTCCGAAAAGGACGATAGAAATCGCCCAGTACCTTAAATCTCAGGTAGAAAGAAAAAAAACAGCGAGTAATAAGCTAAAACGAAGAGTGTTCAATACACTAAATAAAGCAAAGGTAAAATAAATCATAATGAGCCAGCTACTTCATTAGGATTTATTTATTTTATATATATATATATATATTTCATTTTCCCCCATATATATATATATATATATATATATATATATGGGGAAAATGAAATATAGTTTTATATTTTAGAACAATGTTAGGAAAATTAATGAAGTAATGAAATGATGAGTTAGCATTATTTACACTGTTTAAATTCGGACAATTTTCCTCATCTTTGTTGTTTTTATCACAACGTTTCGGCGGTTGTGCCCTCCGGCTTTCATCAGGTGTATATCGATTCGAGAAACTAAGAGGGAATTTTGAACTGAACCCTTTATTTAGTTTACGGGATTAGACTATTCTCGTTTCACTGCCCATGTCTAGGTATATCTTGTCCAGTTCTTATTTTAGTACTGCTCAGATATTTCCACTGAGTCCAAGTACAACGTAATCCATCTATGGGACAATAACTTAGTGATTTCTTTGTGACATTGTAATTGTGAGCACTAGGACTCTTTGCGAACAGAGAAAGCAATTGACATTGACCACAATCTTCAGCTAATTGGGGAGTTCCGTACTTATGTCATTCAAAGTATGAAGAACGATTAGGATGACTTCCACTCGTTTAATAAACAATAGATATATCTTTTTGTTCCATTCATTTTTTTAATGTTGATTAAGGCTTTTCATAAATATTAAATTCACATATATAAAATTAGTTAACATTACAGTATAAGAGTAGGTATCAAGTTACAGTGATTTGAAAAATCTGTGTATTTATTTTAGATTTAATATATAATTATTATAATCGAAAAACAAAGTCATATACGAAACAAAAAGGACACTTATACATAACATCAGAAAGAAACAGTTGAAAGGCTAACTAATGAGGAAAGAAGGCTTGGAAAATTAGATAAGCACAGGAGGGAGTGAAAACAAAAGGGATAGAGATAAATAACGCATAACCTACCTAGCGAGCTTTAGTAAATAGATGACAGCACAGAGTTCAAAATAGCAATGCATGTTCCTTACATGGCTTGATAAATTTACTCACTTCTCTAATTTTTATTCACTATTTACTGAGATAACGAAATGACAAAATTTATTAAGAGTTACAAAGGACAGGAAATTGTGGAGAGCCATAATCGCCAACTTCCTGAAGGTCAGGGCTCATAGAAGAAGAAGAATTGTCCTTTGAGAAAAATTCCACAATCAGACAAATATCTGTTTGCCTTTGTTTTTTAGCTTTTTGTTTTACTTTTTAGTTTTACTTGTTTTTTTGTTTTTTGTTTTTTGTTTTTGTTTTTTCGTATACAAAAAAAAACATGGCTGCCTTAAAAAGACTGACGGGCATTGTATTGTTTTATTATTCTAGTGGTCATAATCTATACGTTAAAGAGCTGGCCATTTTTTACAACCAGATCATCTGATTGAGTTAAGTCAATTTTAACATGACTCACAAATATCATTCTCGCATGTTTCAAATATGCGAATATATATTCACATGCGCTGTCGCGTGCTAAAATAACCAGTTGCAGAGTAATAATCCATCAACTGCAGCGTTGCTTTCACATGGGAGATAACTTTGCTTTCAGCAATATATTCATTCATCTATAGATGATAACTTAACAAATACCGATTCATTCACAGAAACGATACATCCGATTTCGGCTGATGTAACGAATCCACAAATGAATATTACATCTCATTCCTCTTAAATATTCAATGTAGGGCTCTTCTGGGGGAAGACAACGGTCAATATATCGTAAAAAAAAGCTGCCGATGCAATAACTTTCCTGAAAGAATATTATCGGGGTAATAAATCACAGCTTTAGAAGTAGCCTGCTTATACATAAGAGCAATATATAATACACGAAAATATGCTTTCTTTTAGCCTTTCTTTCATTTCGTGATTCTTCAAATGGTTTGGGAGATTTTAGAATGAAAAACAGATCCAAGTAATGCTTGTTATGTCTCTTCAATAAAATGTTCTTCGAGCGAAGAGAATATTTGCTTTCATTGAACTATTAAATTTGTACCATTGTTCTTTATATGTGCTATTTGATTTTCCCGTATAAAAAGTTTCGCATTACACTAGAAGTGTTTGGACACATCAAAAGCATTTTAATATTTAGAAAGTCCCGTGCATCATTTTAAATAAAGTAATTCATTACATTTATTTTATCCTTTCATCCCAAACAAGGCAATAAAGTCACTACGATTCAAAGTGTTACTACGAATGAAAGAAACTGAGAAAATGATATTGAGCATGAAGGTCTATAAAAGGACAGGTTTAAAAAGCAGGATATGAAGATTGTCGTAGCATATATAATTTTGAAGATCGTACTGACTAGTAGTTTCGAAAAGAGTTCGACAGCCGAAAGGTCCGATTGAAGAAGCTGTTAGCATAAAACTTACGGTTCCATCTAGCAATTTCTACAGTTAAAGGATGAGACTTAATTAATACAGTCCTACGCTTAAATTCAGGAAATCGAGCTACCAAATAGGTAAGATGATCAGAACACTCACCGTGGAAATATTCACAGAAAAAATGGCTTCGATACGGCGATAGGAAAGCGACTGAAATCGAGATACCTTAGACACTTCAGCCTCTCAAAGTTACAAAATATTACTTCGTGCGGACATATCATCCTAAAAACCCTTTCCATCTAAACGAAACGATACAAATGAGCATAGATAATTGTTCTACAGTGCCATTTGTACTCATAGAGACGCGGGGGAGCTTGGAAATTAGTCACTTGAAATCCATGTCTTGCAAGATGATAAGAATAAGAAGAATAAGAATAAGAAGAATAAGAATAAGAAGAATAAGAATAAGAAGAATCTGAATAAGAATAATAATAATAATAATAATAATAATAATAATAAGAAGAATAAGAAGAAGAAGAATAAGAATAATAAGAATAAGAAGAAGAAGAAGAAGAAGAATAAGAATAAGAATAAGAAGAATCTGAATAAGAAGAATAAGAATAATAAGAAGAAGAATAAGAAGAATAATAATAAGAAGAATAATAATAAGAATAAGAATAAGAATAAGAAGAATAAGAATAAAAAATAAGAAGAAGAAGAATAAGAAGAATAAGAAGAATAAGAATAAGAATAAGAAGAATAATAATAAGAAGAATAATAATAAGAATAAGAATAAGAAGAATAAGAATAAAAAGAAGAAGAAGAAGAATAAGAATAAAAAGAAGAAGAAGAAGAATAAGAAGAATAAGAATAAGAATAAGAAGAATAAGAATAAGAAGAATAAGAATAAGAATAAGAAGAATAAGAATAAGAAGAAGAAGAAGAAGAATAAGAATAAGAAGAATAAGAATAAGAATAATAAGAAGAAGAATAAGAAGAATAATAATAAAAAGAAGAATAAGAATAAGAAGAAGAAGAAGAAGAAGAAGAATAAGAATAATAAGAAGAATAAGAAGAATGACTTCAGCATGGAGTAATAATGAACGAGGTTAGTCTGGTTGACCGTTATCAGTGATTTCGATCCTCTTTAGATAAGCAATACAAAAATTTGATGTTAAATAATTCAGATAACATACCAAACAATTTACGTTAGCTATAGTCGCGCAGGAGGTACCTTGAAAATAAACTGTGAGAAGAACAGTCGGTGGAAACAATCAGAACGTTTGACAAAAAACATTTGAATCAACACACGTATTCTTTTCATATTTATGTATAGCTTAATAAAAATTAGATTGATTACTGAGTAACGTTGTTTTTTTTTTCATTTATCTTTATTCGACAACTTAATTCGGCATAATCTTTCTTCGTATATCCAAAAGCTCTACGCAGTTTGTTTACATTTATTTTGCGCGCAATTTTTTATTTTCTTTTGAAATCAGAATCCTTTTTAATTCCTTCACATAAAGTCACTTTTAAAAAGATATTAAGGAACCGGAACTATGTAATATTTCGAATACCTCACAGTACGCGTGCTAGAAAAAAAAAAAAAAGAAAAACATATGAGCAACGTACCGTGCCCCGCTAAATTTTAATTACGGTTAAATTAAAGGATATCAATTGCAATTGCGATGAAAAGCCTAATTAAACTTAAAATTTTAATAAAAAAATTGTTTTTTTTTAAACCTTTCACTTTGTACGATATGCAAATTTAACTTTAAATGAGTTTTTTTATTTGATTTTTAATCGCGTTTAATTACAGTACTTACTACTTATTGTAGCGTAGTTTAATTGAATTAAATTACTAGAGAGGGTAAAAAGAGACGTTTAGACGTCCGAACTCGTTAATGAGTAGAATTTAAAATCTTTCTTCATTCATTATCTGTTTTTATAGCGAAGGCAGATAACATTTCTTTATAAGGAAGGTAACCGTGAATTACTACACATCCCCCATTTTTATTTTTAAAGTAATTTTAATATGAATGTCTATCAGAGGTCGAAACTTGCAAACATATGTGATGTAAACTGTTGGGCTGGTGTCATTGGGTATCTGCTTTTCAATTACAGTTATTTGTTTTTTGTGTTGATCCCCTGACAATTCAGCTGGACTCGGTTTCTCTGAGTAACTGACATCCGAAACAGGTCTTGAACCTGATGTGTATTGGAAATTTGTGGTTCGTGAAGTGTATTGGAAGTTCGTGGATTCATGGGTGAATAACTTTTGTTGATGATGGCTGTTTTAGGAGAAAGGTATTTCGTCATTGAATTTCACTGTTTATTTAGAACTGAGAACTTGGAAAGCATGTTTTGCGGCTGCTGGGGAAATGTTTGGTGTTTTTACCGGATGTATAATATTTTCTATTTCGAAACGTTGTAACGCTTCCTGGACATTTTTTCATAGGAAGTCGCAAGAAGTTGCTATAGGCATTTGTATCGCAGACTCTTTTCAACATATATATATATATATATATATATATATATATATATATATATATATATATGTGTGTGTGTGTGTGTGTGTGTGTGTGTGTGTGTGTGTGTGTGTCTGTGCATATATATATACATATATATATATATTTGTGTGTGCATACATATATATATATATATATGTGTGTGTGCGTGTGTGTGTATGTATGTATGTATGTATGTATGTATTTATATAAAACATGGGAAATATATAAAATATTGGAAGTTTCATAGGCTCTGATTATGTCTGTACATCTGTCTTTTATTCTTTAAAAAAATTTCCCTCTCAGCATCATCTTTAACCCTCACAACTATTTGGCCTCAAATTAGCCTGTCTTACATTTCCACAAAATTGCAGCCTTTTGCTAACTGCAGGAGAGCAGCGACATATGCCTCTATACTCTTTGAAGCTTCTTGCTTTCGAATATGAAATTTGTAAGCTTCCTACGCTTCATGGGTTTCTCCAACAAAGAATTCTTTGGATTTCGTTCCAGATTTTCTTTATTTTCTTCATTATTCATTTACGTCTCGTAAATGTCGTATACATCTTGTATTATTAACAAAAAGACAGATATTTGGTATGTATTATCAATTATTTGTTGAGTCGACTGGATTTTGAATAATTTCTAATAAACTTTTATTAGTTGCTAAATTCCATGATAAAACCATTTTTGCATGAACTTGGACATTTGCCGTAAATTGACTTTGGTTATCGTGTCCTTGTAAAGAATTTTGTGCAATGGACAAGTCGTCAATTGAACTAAACATCTTTTTTGACAATGAGAACAAATTTGCTTTTTTTCTTTTTACTTTGTAAACTGTTCTTAGTTTAAATGCAAAGAAAAAAATTATTTTGAAAAACAAATAACTTTACTTACAATTTCTTGTAATTTTAAAATTTTTAGTTTAATTGTATATTTTAATGTCTTTTTTTTTCGTGGAAGCTTTCTTTTTCTTTTGGACACTATGTGGAGTAAGTTCTTCCTGGTATCATGTGGGTAATTTAAGTGAATTAAATACCAGGAGGGGGGAAAGAAGAGAAGATGAAGTTTTAACTGTTTCTTTTGACGTCCAAACTCGTTGACGCGTAGAATTTAAAATATCCCCTTTTTATTCATGCTCTCTTTTTATAGCGAGGACAGGTAACATTTTTTGTCAAGGGAGGTAACGTGGATTACTCGACACCTGTTACTTCAGGTTGTTTATGATTCGCCGAGATCGAAAAACGGACGGACACGCGTACACTGCGCTTTATTTTTATAGATCTTCTGTTCATGTAATATTGGGAACGTTGTGGCCACGTTGTGGGAAGTATATGAATCAGCGTTTTTGCATCCTCTATTAGATTAACGTTGTAGCAACGTTAATTTGTCTATCAGTTCTAATGTATCTACACTTGTTTACAACTAAACAATGTGTCACACTATCCTTCATCGAATCTTGTTGACTGGCGCTAAAGAAGCACAAACAAAGAATTTCACCAGCTAACAAAAACAGCATCTATTGGGGATTTTCAACAACAGCAACAACATAAATGCATAGCACATTTAACACAGAAGGTAAGTAATAGCATAACGTATTGTTATTCTTCAAATAAAAGGCAAAAGAAAAAAGCCACCACCAATACTGAAAAGAGCAATAACCCAAACCTGTTTTAAAAACTAAAAACTCTTTTAGTAGAAGATTTTATAAATCCACTCAACGCCAGCATAGACTGCTCGATCAACCAATGTTTCCTCATAATGGTAATAGCAATATTAGACGTTTCTCCACGAGTAAACATATAGCATTAGACCACCGAGCAGCCAGTACTGATGTCGGTTGAAATTTATAAAAAGATTCATCTTTTGTCTCAAGTCCAGTGGCTGTTATTGCTCTTTCTACTATTGATGAAGGTTTTCTTCCTAAGCTTTTATTTGAAGTCGTGTCAAAAGTGAATATCTTGATTATATGATTATTTTCTCTTCGGGTTATATAAGTGTTGCGACCAAGTAAATGGTTAAATAATAACAAAAACCAGGTTTGCAGATATATCGTATATTAAACAGTAAGTACACCAGAAGATTATGACACGACTAGTGAGTGTGTATCGTATGAACCAGTACTCTATCCATTCACTGTTCACTGTTCCCCGAAACTTCTCTCCTACTAGACTTATGGTAGGCGGAAGAGCCTAATATAGAGGGAGAACACCACAACAATATTTTATCCGTTTTACCTGCTTTCGTTGTTGATATTCCTCAATTGATGTGGTTTATGTTATTTTGTAAAGGACTTTGTTTGAGATTCTATAGCACCAGTTCGAAACCATATAAAGAAACGGCTAATGTTACAATTGCTATTACAGATGTGTTTCATTTTAGGACAGACAACCATTTAGGAATTCATTCCTTTTAAATGAAGCATAACAGAGATTAACACTTCCTCATAAAAGAGTAAATTGTTAAAGAAAAATCAGAGACGCTTCAAAAAAAAAAAAGCTATCAGTTATTTATGTTCTTCTACCAAAAAGCATGGATAATGAGGAAGATTTCTTTTTAAACGAGTTACCTGTAGATCTTATCAAGAGAAATACGACGTTCCAAACAAATCTACTATTTGTATGTGTCCCTTCGTGATGTGAACGATCACGGCTCTTTACAATTTCCTCACTTTTGCAAATTTTAGTAAAGTCTGCATTTTTGCTATCTCTCCTAATCCCTGTTCTGACATCTATTTATACAAATTCGTTAAGTTGTTTATAAGCTGTTTTTTTTTCTTCTGATACTCTTGCATTTAATAGGTCCTTTAAGTGTCACATTTTCTAAGCCAAAACGGCTTCCAGGCTAGTGGATAAATCAAAAAAGAAAAATAATTCCAGAAAGTTATTAAAAACGTGCATTCATTATCTAAATAACTGATTCCCAATTCATAGAATACTAAGATTTTTTTTAATAACTCTTATGTATATTGTTAAGTTACCAAAAAAGTTTTCTGATATCACTAGGACATAGAGACTATAGGGAATGAAAGGGAATGAAAAGACTTTAGTAAGTAGAAGTGAGGGAAGACCAATAAAAGAACAGGGTTCAGGAGGACAGTAGATTAACAATAGATTAATCTTTGAACATTGTAGGCGACAGGGAAGCAAGAAATCAGAAGAGAATTCTACAGGGAAGAAGTGCAAGAAAAAATGTTAGAAATGGCGTCCAACTAGATCAAGGGTAAAACGGTGAAGTTATGTCCGAGAGATTCCAGCCTTTTCTTTCTGATTCTGAATAAAAGTGTTCTTTTATTTTACATTTTCGTTAAGTCTTCTTAGTTACTTAGGCTCTACCTGCATGGTATTCTCATCATCCTTCTGTAGAACCGCATTTCTGTTGATCAAATCTCTTTTCAATCTGTTGAGAAATTATCCATTATTCCTTGTCATCTAGCAAGATTGATATTACTGGATAGTTCTGCGCTTTTTTCATTGTTGCTAACGATCTTTTCCTGTTTCATAGTAATTTGTTTAGAATTTAGAATGTAATTTTTGTTATTACAATGCGCCTTCTGATTTCAGTGTTACACTTCTCATCGCCTGTGAAAGCTTTTTTTTTTACTTAGACATTGTACTTATTTGATTTTGACATCTTCAAGTCGTAGTTCGCTAATGGCGGTTGTCGCTACAAAAAGGTTCATCCACCCTGTGACAGATCACGATTTTAAGCTTTGTTGGTTGTCTAGCCTCCCTTATCAGAAAGGCCTTGTGAGGAAACAGGTTTAGTCGGCGATGACCTGACCATGCGGCAAATAGTACTGGCATAGAAGGTACCACCAGTAACAGTACTAGACTGACCTCTCTCTCTCTACCTATCACACACAAACACACACGCAGGGACACACACACACACATACATATATATATATATATATATATATATATATATATATATACATATTCTGAAATGGACAAAGTCCGTCAATTATTTTAAGACATTTTTTATGTTTATACGCTCTTTTTATAGATACAAATATTTAGGTAAATTCTCTGTTTATAATAAACAGTATTTATAACATTTACCGGCCTGAATGTCCGAGAAATTTTCATAGAAAATATGCATCCTCCGTCAGGAATCGAACCTGTATCCTATACGGAACCGCCATATAGCCTGACGTGCTTTATCGATTGAGTCACAGAAAATCGTTTCAGTTAGCAAGGTGGATTTTACTGTTTTTAAACTTAAATTCTCCCTGATTTTCTCTCGTACATTCATATCTGCCCGATGCGTATCCAAATGTAAAAAAAATGACGTCACGCATATTTCCTATGAAAATTTCTCGGACATTGAATCCGGTAAATGTCGTTAATACTGTTTATTATAAACAGAGCATTTACTTAAATATTTGTATCTATAAAAAGAACGTACAAAGATAAAAAAAAAATGTCTTAACACATACACATATATATATATTTTTTTATATAAGAGATTAGAACAAAAATATTTGAAATCGCTTTCGTGTTTCAGCAGTTTGTGCCTCTTCAGGCGATGGTAACTAACTGGTGTTTAATAAATGAATTTTAAGAAAATTTCAAAAGTAAAGTGTTATTGCTTTTTTCAAAAAATAAAAGGGGGTGAGGTAGGAAACATATATGCAAACAAACCATACCACACAAATAATTCTTTCTTGCGTTGTTGATCTGATGAAGCCGGGAAAGACAAAATGCATTTATCTAGTTTCAATGAAACGGTTTTTCCATTTGCCATATTCTTCAAACTTTGTCTGGATTATGTATCCTTTTTTACGCACGCACGCGCGCGCACACACACACATACACAAATATACATATATATATATATATATATATATATATATATATATATATAATGTATAAGTGCGCAGGTATGCAGAAAATAGAAAAGAACACGTTGGGTGCATAATCTGGAGTTCCTTAGTATTTTTGTTTTTATTTTTAAGAAGACAGTGCCCCATACAGAAGTAGAGCTTTATTATAATAATATTTTTTTGTTTAAAAATATGATTCCTTCGCTACATAAGAGTTCTCATGTTTCAAAAACGAGAGCCGAAATCATCCAAATAATTATTAAAATTAAGTTGAATCTTCAAGCGAAATTTTAGGAATCTATTTTTAGGTTTCTAAAATTTTAGGTTCCTAACATTTCGTTTGAAGATGAAACGAGACTAAACACCTCAATTCAACTTAATTTTAATAATTATTTGGATGATTTCAAATTTCGTTTTTGAAACATGAGAACTCTTATGTAGCGAAGGAATCATATTTTTAAACAATATATATATATATATGAAAACTTCTCTGATTTAACCAGTAAATAAGACAATACATTGGACGAAACGCATCAGCAATTACTATTTTTCCTATTGTCATTTTTATTCATCTATATATATATATATTCAGGAAAGTCTCATTACCGTTTGGACGACTCCCTCTTCGACCTACGTTGCTCTACTGCCAAAAAAGCGCCTCCATGATCGCCTCCAGGAAGTCCTCTTTGCTGATGACTGTGCACTAGTGGTCCATGCAGAGTCTGATCTGCAGCTGATGCTGGCCCTCTTATCTGACGCCTCCAATCTCTTTGGCCTGACAGTCAGTCTCAGCAAGACTGAGGTGCTTCATCAGCCCACACCAAACACAAATACCTCAGCACCGACCATCTCTCGTGTCGACTCCTTGGATAAAAAAGCAAAGAAAGTTAGGCATTAGGAAACTTCGCAACAAAGTGCTCAGTCGACAAAGCATTCGGCTGACTACAAAGCTGAGAGTATACAATACAGTGGTTTTGTCCCTCTCCTTCTCTATGGTTGCGAATCGTGGACACATCAAGAAGCTGGAGAACTTCTACATGCGAGCTCTCCGTACCTTACTCAGAATTCGCTAGCAGGGCCGCGTTACCAACTTTCAGGTCCTGGATCGTGCACACTCCTCTAGCATTGAGTCCCAACTCATTAAGGTCCAACTCCGATGGGTGAGGCATGTCATCAGTCTGAACGGTCCTGACGTGGTGTCTTGACTCCAGTCAGTTTCTTAACGAAGTAATATGGCTTCTCTCTGTCTTTTCTATAAATATTTTCATGACATCTGCCCTGACGAGCTATTTTTGCTGGTATCCCGATTTCATGAATTTAAGCGTGCTACTATGCTGGCATCTCGGTTCCACCCGTTTACTGTCGAAACAGTCAAATATAATCGCAACCGCCTCTTCTACTTCAACAGCTGCTTGGACTTCCCGGCAGTTGAACTCTCTTCCTCTTACTTGCTTCACTGATAACTAAAATCTTCAAAAATTAACATGTAATATCAGTCGACATCTTCTGTTGACTTGAACCCCGTTCGTCTTTTTATCCTCCTCCGTTCTCCTTTTTATCCTCCTCCGTTCTCCTTTTTATCCTTTCCTCAAGGGTGGCAAAAATAGATATTGTTATGGTAATTTACCCACGCACGCATGGACTCTCCCAGCTATAAATAGGAGCAGGTACTGCCTTTTTAGAGAGACCGAACATTCTTGTTGTAACACTCTCGTTTGTATATGTTTGTATTACTGTTTCTGTTAATATATTTGTTTAACTCAATTCCTCTCTTTGTGTCTTTATTTCTGGCCACTAACAAGGCCACAACAGATAGATAGATAGATAGATAGATAGATAGATAGATAGATAGATAGATAGATAGATAGATAGATAGGGAAAGAGAGACAGATACGGACATGTTGTGAAAGATAGGTGGGAACACGTTCATAGAGTGAAACTGGAGAAGATATATAAAAATCAATACTTTAAAATGGAAAACTAAAAAGAATAACTTCAGAAAATAGAAAAAAAAACAATAGTAAGCAGGTCCATGCAGAAGCAAAGAGATAGATAGATCTGAACACATTTAGACAGACAGATCTGAACACATTTCAATAGATAGATGTGAACAGATTTACATAGATAAATAAATAGATAGATATGAAAAGAACTAGATAGATAGATACATAGATAGATAGAAAAGAACTAGATAGATAGATAGATAGATAGATAGATAGATAGTCTTTATTCATTATATGAATGACTGCTACTTACAATTCTGCCCAACCTCTTTATTTCTCTTAATATGGGTGATGTGTCATGTATGTCTACTAAAATATATTTTAACTGCAAAGGTGGTGCACTTCATTGCAATAACTGCGATTAGTGAGAGTTCATGTAGGCCAATGCAGCGTTAATAGTCGACCTAACATGTCAGCTCATCTCCTAAACGTTAGACAACCATGAAATAAGATAATCAACATTGTAATGGTGGGGGGATGAAATACATGGTCGATCGTGCCACGACTATACATCGATACGATCGTGGTGGCGATAATGGGGAATGATTTCAAGTCTCTCTCACAGGTAGATTTCATATTTGTCTATGGATCGTTTTTTGCTTGCAATTCTGTTTGCACCTGTACTTTGCCGTGGATAATGCAATATTTTTTAATCAATCCATTCGGAAATACGACGCTGAAATATGGCTCAAAAGGTGATTGCTTCGGAAATTTATGATTCGTAGGGTATAACATATTATTAACATATATTAAATAATATCATAACGAAATGGTGATATATATATATATATATATATATATATATATATATATATATATATATATATATATATAATAAATTTACTAATTAAAAAACATGGTCCCATCGCTACACAGGAATTACCATGATTCAAAACAGAAACTAAAACTTTAAATTTAATTCTAGAATTAAATTAAATTCTCTTGTACTGTTTCATTTTCAAGCAATTTTTGGAATAACTTATTTTGAAATTTACTGGGTTTATGAGCACATGCATTCTTGATATTTTAGTTGTTAAGGTTACAGGAAATTCAATTATTTTGATAAGGGCTGGTAGGATATTCCTTTTCATACACCTGTGTATCAAAATATGAGTTACTTTCAAAATCAGGTTACGTTAAAGTAGGGTAGGGGTGCCTGTTCAACAAAGGATGACATCCGTCTTTCGCATGTCGTCTGAGTTTTTATTCAATGACAAAGATTTTTGGAGTATTTTTATTTTATTGTTTAATTTATAATTTTATGCACAAAGATTTTTTTCAAAAGTGCCTGAAAACCATACCACGGCCCTTGTTAGTGAAATTGGGTAGACGCCACTATTCAGAGCCGTTGATGGTTGTACTAGCACGGAGTCACAAGTCATCGTGACCGCAGGCCTTTTCAGATTGTTGATCACGCTAGATAACACGCTTCTCTCCCAGAATCTCTAAGGTTTGTTCAGCATAGTTGCAGTATTAACCACATGTGGGCTCTGTGGGTGTTGAACAAACACAAAATGCGCCTAGAGTTTATCTCGTCGCGCTAGTAGAGGCTTACCCTCGAATACGAGTGGTCAACCATTAACGTAATATATATATATATATATATATATATATATATATATATATATATATATATATATATATATATATATATATATGGTGTTTGTCAATGTCTTAAATGTTGTCTATTGACAAAAACCGCTTCGCAAGCCATGGTAACTAATGGAAACTCCATGGAGTGCTGAAACGACCACACGCTATACACTTTCCTTCTACGAACTTGTATAAACAACTGATGTTAGCAAGAACGTTATAACTTAGTATGTATGCGCGACTGAGTTCAAGGACAGTATGTACTAAACGGCTTTCCTCTTCGTATTTTAGCTTCAGTATCATAACAGGCCCGATATTTTTATCTTACCGCACATATAACTTATACAGCTAACAGAAATCCAACAAGGAAGTTAACTTCGAATTCGTCATAGGCCCGAAGTCTGTCTGGTTAATCGAGGTTACCCCACAGTATGATTGAAAGTTTTCACCTCTCCCCATTAAGGGTATTGCTACTTTTAAACCACAAAATAACCGTATATTCTCTAGTTGAACAGCACCGCCTGAAGAGACATATGGCACATACAGTGTCGAAACATGATTGCATTTATGTAGCGGTTTATAACATCTTTTTGTCATAATTGTTAATAAATATCATATATATATATATATATATATATATATATATATATATATATATATTTGCTTGAATAAAAATCAGACCACTTTAAGGTTCCATGTAATAAATTATTTCACCAAAGGGATGTGGTGAAATAATTTATTACATGGAACCTTAAAGTGGTCTGTTTTTATTCAAACATATTTGCTCTGAATTTACATTGAGCTCTCCGGATATCATCCTCCTTGGGTCTACCAATACGGATTACCTAGTTTTTCATAAACTATTTATATATATATATATATATATATATATATATATATATATATATATATATATATATATATATATATAAGTGGATTTAATCCGACTAATATTTTAATATATTTTCTTTTCTTTTTTGTTTTTATGGATACACTTATTTGAGTATTTTTTTCTTTAAATTAAACACTATTAATTACATTTTCAGGAAAGTAAATGTAATTAATACTGTTTAATAAATAAAAAAAAAAGATTATTTAATCAAATACGTGTATTCATAAAAATGTATAAACAGAAAATATATTAAACTATTTGTCGGATTTAATCAATTTCATATATGTTGTCATTGTTTACGTTAAGCTACAATTTCAAAGATATGATAGATCGAAAAAAAACACATGAAGATGTGTGTTTAACTGCAGTAATACGAGATTTGCTTCCTTGGAGTTCTCTGTGTCTGAACGTTCATAACAAATCAGGATACAGGTTCGATTCCTGTCGGGGAACGCGTATTTTCTATGAAATTTCTCGAACATCCAGGTCAAAATTGTAATCGGTACTGCTTAATTAAAAAAGCAGATCATTTACTCAAATAACTGTCCCCGTATGAATAGAAAATATATATTTATATATATATATCATATATTTACTCTGTATATTTAAAACACTTTTCTTTTTGGTTTCACTTCTCTTAACCGTTACACATGACGTCACTGTGGACAAATTAAAATTTAATCTGTTTAATGAATACCTGCATTTTACCTGCCAGACAGACACCACACGGTTCTTAAAAATGACGGAGGTAGTGAAACGTACTTAAACCTTACAACAGAACAAACTTGAACTAGGGACATTTTATCCATAATTTCGATACCAATATATATCCTATTCGAAAATTTATTTATATATATTGAACAAACACATAATACAGCAAGGGTCCGCAATAAGGATTAGCTAGCCGCCGTAGTAGACGGGTATCCTCTAATATATATATATATATATATATATATATATATATATATATATATATATATTAATAGAAATCTTCTAAGTATACGAAACTATACTCGTTTGGTGTATTGATTTGCAAATAATCAAACCAACACCAAAGGGATAAAAAAGGTATAAAAAAAGAGAGAACCAAGAACATGGACGTAGCCGAAAATAATTGTCCAGCATACGAGTCCAAGGCCCATAGAAAAAAAACCCGATGCTAGTAAGCAAAAACCCGATGCTAGTAAGCAAAATAACTAAATAAATTGCTCAATACAGTGAGTAGAGCAGACCTAGTTAAACCTAGAGAGCCAGACAAACCTTGGTAGCTTTGTCTGGCTCTCTATATATATATATATATATATATATATATATATATATATATATATATATATATACTCTCATAGTGGAAATAAGTCGTTTCCATAGAGGAAATCTTTGGCGTTCATTGACCGAACGTTGCCCTCAGTTGAAATTCATAAATTATTTTTGTGAAACTAGTTTTCCACGTAATTAAAGTTTTCACGTTTTTATGGTTTATCAACCTTTTGCAGGTTATTTAAAGTTAGAAAACATTTTCAGATTGTAAGATTTTTTCTTTTTTTTAGATAAAAATGACTAATTGATACAAACCCTCAAGGTTATTTGAGATCCCGACTAGAATTAGAACTCGCTTCTACGATTTACAACTTTGAGACGTTGTCCTTTGCACCACCCGCACATCCAAGCTTACAACACCCGGTATTCCCAATCGGTCATCCATCGGGGTCGTGACCTGGCTCAAAGTTACTTAACTTCGGTGATCGTACCAGAACCGAAATTTCTCGTATTGACACCGAGCTTCTTCTTCGTTTGTGTGTGTGTGTGCGCGTGCGCGCGTGTGTGTCCATTTAGAATCTTGATAATATCATTGTTTTCTCTTGTATTTAAATATCTATTATTATTCTTACTACGGTCAGAAGAGTTCAAGTGATGTTGGTTCTGACTTTTTTGGTATATTCCTTAGGATTCTGTAGCGCCTGTTAATAGGGTTTAGTGAATGCTCGTTTTCTTTAACATTTGAAGGATTCTTTCATTCCCCTTAATACTTAAAGGATACAAACATAAATATGAAATCTAATACACGGGTATTAAACGAAACAAAAATGAATAAGAACATACAAAGATGGACTGTATTAAAGTAAGATAATTTTATACATAATAAAACGACTTGTCAGCTGAAGAAGTTGCATATATAGAACCAGAGCCAATAGTTATTGTTCGAACGTTAATAAAAGCCAGGATTTTGAATGGTGATTTTGATGACGATCAGGTTTTCCTTAGCCTGAAGTTTACCACAGCACTTTGGATGTCATATTTGACAACATAAAGAAATCATATATTCATAGTAATTAACAATGTACATACAATGTAGAGGTTTTCATCAGGTTTGCTTTTAGCTCAGAATAGCATACAATTGTGATGCACCAATCTTTCAAGTGAGGAAGCTTACCCAGTTTGCGAAGAAAATACGCGATATTTTGAAGATAGATATAACGAACGGTATACCATGTTTTAAAATAAGTGTATCCGATGATTGATGGACTCACTAATTATATTCTACTAGAATCTTGACACAAAAGCCCAACCTTAAAAAAAGTAACATTTGCAATTAAGTTATTTCATATGGATTCGAACGACTGGCGCCTACGTTCATTTCACTTCCGCTTGAGGCTGAATCATGGAGACGTTGATTGTCGTTAATTATCCAAGTACGGTGAGTTGTTAGTTTAAGAAAATAAAGTTAAATATGTTTGTTTAACAATGAGAGCCTGCATAATTTCAATGCAAGGATACTAAATTATGTTTGTTTGTTTTATATTCGCAAGTTATTGACAGATAATGATTATATAGTCGTTGAATTACAAGTATCCATAGTTGAAAGTTTAATAGAGTATAACACACTTAATAAGAATGGACTTTTTTCAGTGGTAGGAATTGCAAAGGTCGGGTAGCTCCAGTTTATTAATGAACACGGAGGACGGCGTTGTTTGATAGTGAATTTTAAACTAGAGCGGATTATTGGTTAAAATAGAGATAAAATCGGCGGTGTATATACGATGGAAGATTATTATACAAGACATAGATTAAAAGGAAGAAATCGTAGTAGATAGATATGATGGAGTGCAGATAGATAGATAGATAGATAGATAGATAGATAGATAGATAGATAGATAGATAGATAGATAGAAACAGATTGTGAAAGTTATGTGCGAAGAGAATGAAATAATCGCCGGTAGATCAAAATGAATAATTTTAAAAAAAAACATTAAAAGAAATATATGTGTATATGTGTGTGTGTGTGTGTGTGTGTGTGTGTGTGTGTGTGTGTGTGTGTGTGTGTGTGTGTGTGTGTGTGGATGGATAGATGGAAACAGGATTATATATATATGTGTGTGTGTGTGTATAGATAGATAGATAGATAGATAGATAGATAGATAGATAGATAGATAGATAGAAAGATAGATAGAAACAGATTGTGAAATAATTATGTGTAAATCAAAATGAAATAATCTTAAATAAATCAAAAAATAATCTTAAATAAAAACATAAAAAGAAATATAAATATATATATATATGTATGTATGTATGTATGTGTGTGTGTGTGTAGATAGATAGATAGATTTGAACCCATTTCAATAAAGATAGATTTGAACAATTTTCAATAGATAGATAGATAAATAGATCTGAACACATTTCAATAGATAGATAGATAGATCGATAGATAGATAGATATGGTTACCTTGTTTTGGTGCAACAACTAGTTTCGCACACATTTATTACTGAAATGCTTTGCACCTTAGTTAGTATCCCAAAACTGTGGCCTTTTATCAGACTAAGCAATATTTCGGAAATACAGATGCAAGAGAGAGATGCAACCAATCAAGTACTTATCTGTGGACGATGAACAGAGACAAGAAATTGTAAATGGGCAGAAATATCGTCACATCGAAAGACAGACAGAGTATCGGTCCGCCATGTTATAAATAGACAGATTGTCACATCCAACCGAAAATAAACGTAGAGTTTCAGGTAAATAGGTATTTATATAGATACTGACTGACTTTTAAAAAAATGTTCCGCGTGGCAACTCTTGACTTATATGTATATTTTTGTTTTTTTTATAGACACATCATTGCAGAGCATAAAACACGGCCTTCTCTTGCATAAAGATGCCATGGCTTACTTTAATCACACCTCATTCACATTCATATATTATATATGGATGTATGCAAGTGATATTTTTCTGGTTCTTTTTTCTGTTTTTTATGCATCTCACGAGGATTCCGTGCACCCTTTCCATTTCTGCTTGAGGCCAGTTTCTTCATTTTTGACTCTTCTTGTCGCCATTTTTCTTCAAATAGTACTTGGCTATTCCTTTCTTTTTCTCGTGTCTCTCTCTCTCTCACTTCTTCTCTCTCTCTGTTCCCCCCTCTCTCTCACATACACACACTTTCTCTCCCTCATATGTTTCTTTCCACCTCTCTTTCATTTTCTCATGTCACTCTTTCTCCCTCTTTCACATATTTTTTTTCATATATCCCCCTAACTCACTTTCTCGTCTCTCTTTCTCATATATTGCTTTCTCTCTCTCTCTCTCTCTCTCTCTCTTTCTCTCTTATTCTCTGCACCTCTTCCGTTTTTATATATATTTTTCTCTTTTTACCATTCTTACTTTTTCTGTTTTACTGTCTGAAACTCACTTACTCACTTTTCCTCTTTTTCACTGTCTCTTACTATTTTACTCTCCCTCTAACTCTCTCTTTCTTTATATCTTTCTCCCTCTCATTTTCATTCACTCTAATTTCCAATCACTTTTTCATTTCACATTTCCTCTCTTTCACTGTCTCTTACTATGTTGCTCTCCCTGTTTCTCTCTCTATCTCTTTATTTCGTTCACTTGTTTTCATTCACTATATTTTTAATCCTTTGTATTCGTCGTTCCATACAAAAAAAAATCACTGTCTCATATTGAAATTCTTTGTTTTTTTAGTTCATTTCTTGCATCTTTTGTTTCAATGACTTTTTTTCATGCTTTCGTTTATTCTCAATCCCTTCTATTTTCCTCCTCCTCTCTTATTGTGCTTTATTCTTTTTGTCTTCTTCTTCCTCCTTTCTCCAGCTCTTCTCTTTGTTTGCGTGCCTCTTCTTCTTCTTCTTCTTCTTCTTCTTCTTCTTCTTCTTCTTCTTCTTCTTCTTCTTCCCTCTCCTTACTATTGTTCTTTTTTTCTGCCCTCCTCTTTTTTCGATTATTCTTTTGTATTTATCATTCATCTATCTGCTCCGTTCTTCTCGTCTTTCTTTCGTTCTTCATTATTTCGTCCCCTCCCTGATGCTGTTTCTTGTTTCTTTCTTTTTCTGTCTGTCATCCATCGCCTTCTCATCTCGTTTTTCCAACTTTATACGTTTGTTTTGACGCCGTCCTCCACACAGTCCCTTTATTCTTTGTTCCTTCTTTCTCAATATTTTTCTTTCCTCTTCTTCTTACTTTCTCTCTTCTATAATTCTTTTCTTCATTTGGATTCTGTTCCTTCTTTCTCAGTCATTCTCCACCCATTTATTTTCCTTATTCTATCTTTCTTCCGTCTCTATCTTTTCTCTCCTCCACCTGCTGCCCTTACCTTCATCATTTTTCTTTTGTTAACATGTCTGTTCTCTTCTTCTCAGATTCTCAGATATTTATTATCTCTCTTTCTCTCTCTCTCTCTCTTTACACTCTCCTCATTGAGCCTTTCTTTTTTTCTTCTTTTCAACGTTTCCCGTTCCTTCTTCTCTGTTACTTCTTTTATCTCCTCTTCTCACAACCGCCACTCTGTTTTTCTACCTTTTTCGTTGCTACTCTTCTCCCATCTCACCGTTTCTTTATTTCGTATCTCTCCTCTATTCTCCCACTCTCTTTCCTTTCATCTGTTTTACTTCATCCCCTCCTCCTCTCTCCTCCTCTGTTTATTATTTCATTATTTCTCCTTTCTCAACCTTTTATATCTTACCCGTCTCGCTCTCTCTCTATCTATTTGTTGTTTTTTCTTCTTCTTTTTCTTTCCACCTACTCTGTTTTTCAATTACTCTTTCGTTTTCATTTCTTCTTTCTACCTCTCTCTTATCTCCCCTCTCTACTTCTTTATTCTTTCTCCACTTCTTTTACCATTCTCTTTTTTTCTTTGTTGCGTATGTGACTGGAGTTCGAATTCCAGTCGAGTGTGTTACATGCACTTGGAAAAGGTATGAATGTATTTATTTCCCTTCCAGGTATGAGGTAAACAGTAGGACTTTTATCCGTAGAAATTGTTATCTCAAAAAAAGATTTTAATGAAATATTCCCTCGCATAAAAGGAATTATTCATACAAGCCATAAATATGGTTCCGT
>CAHIKZ030002678.1:1397500-1472500 GCA_903632075.3 Acanthosepion pharaonis | reverse complement strand
GTTACCCAAAATACACCATAGCCGTTATTGGCCTTACACAGTTACAGTGACATATGCATATCGCTGTTAAATATAAAATGTTTGGCCATTTAGTAAAAAAACGCAATTTTTCATCATAATATGATCCCGTCATCAGCAAAGTGGCTGAATTATCACTTGAATTTGATCTTGAATTTCTTTAATTAAATATTGACTTCTCAGAACTCTGAATTAGCATTTAAACGATTCAAACCCGTATTCAAGTATGACACCTACATAATAATAATGCTCCATTGACTTTTTTTAATAGAGAAGCATTTATTAAAGGGAATTGAAAAGGAAGGAGATTATTTTGAAAATAAATATTTTTTTTAATTATTAAGCTACGCACACGCACCTGTTGCGATATTTCCATACGCATTACGGTTTCGATAAATATTGAATTCTGCATTTTACAAGGGGCTGCTGAAATAGGCATAATGACATTAAACAATAATCTATTCTTAATTGTAATATATGTAACTTTAAATGTACACTGGCCTCGGGAGGGAAAGCAGGAACGTTCTTTGGTGAAATAAAGGTAGGGGGATAATTCAATGGCAAAGTGGGGAGATTCTGGCTGTCTGCCGTAAGAATTATTAGGTTGGTGCAAAAATAATGACGTAAGAATGTACTAGATTTTACAAAATTTCCAATGCTGAAATTTAGCCCCAGTCGAAAATAGAAACCTAACTTTCTTTATTGAAAGTATTGTGTTAATATAATTCAGGTAAATTTTATTTTTTACTTTTTTTTTTGTTGTTTATCTGTGTTGTAGAGTAGTTTTCACAGTGGAGGCTTGTATTTCGCTGAGTCGGTCCTAAAAAGGTTCGACGTACAAAACGTTAGGACCTTGTTATAATAGTTAATGACGCAGCAATCTAGTTGTGGTGGTTGATACTTTAATGCCCGACATCGACTGACTCTCCAACTCACTGAGCCCCCTGGCGACTGCTACTACTACTACTACTTATTATATGTGGGAGAGTCTATTAACAATAGAATAGGTATGTTCCGGTATAACAATCTGCTATCTCCATTAAAAATTAACAAATATTTCGGTTACAGAAGTGTGCATTTCTTTATCCTATACGAAACGAATTCCGGGATGAAGAGCTATCATTATTTTCACGATTTCATTGAGGATTATTGTCCTCGTCTTTGTTGTTGTTATCACAACGTTTCGGACGTCATGCCCTTCGGACTTCATCAGGTTTATGTCGATCAGGGTAATGTAGAGAGAATTCCGAATTAAACCCTTTATTTAATATACAGTGGTTGACTGTTCTCGATATCTCGTATCGTTCTAATTTTTGGTACAACTCAGCTATTGCATGCCCTCTTTCAACTAGCTCCTTATACACACTGCTCGGCCCAGGAATTGAACTCACAACCATTGTACGTAAAAATTAATGAATCACAGATTGTATGTCTTGTGGAATAATGGTTATTTTCTAAGTGTACATTAGATGTGGCTCAAGGCCGAAAGAATGGGACACCTCGTAAGGATCGAAGTTACTTTTCAGTCGTAACTGATCTAGTGAGACAAGTTTGCTAACCATTACGACAAAGATGAGGAAAATAGTTCCAAGGTAAGTAGCAAAAATACAGATTCCCTTGATTCATCCTCATAAAATGAAAGTTTGCTTAACTTTTGGAATCATCATACGCGAATCTTTAATGTTTAGATATCAACTTTTGGTAAATATAACATGCTATTCCTTGAAAAGCAATTCAGGTAAAAAAAAAAGAAAAAAGAGCCAAGTATCCCCCACCCAGTTCTATGTTAATACTTAAGAGAAATAACCTTGTATTGTTTTATAGCGCAAATATTGAAATCGCTTTATTTTTTATTCATTGGTTTTTATATAATAACAAACTGTAGTCTGTTATTGCTATCGTTTTTAAGGAAATGAATGCAAGAAGATTTATCATTCGTTGGACAAAAAAAATCAATAATCATTTTCAACTGGTGAGATGAGGATTCTGACACAGGGAACAATAATCAATGGTCAGTACACACCAATATACTCACATATATATGAATTGTTATATATATATATATATATATATATATATGTGTGTGTGTGTGTGTGTGTGTGTGTAGTGTGTATGTGTGTGTGTGCGTGTACGTATATATATATTTAAAACTGACGTGGGAACATGTATATGCACAAAAAAAATATATATATATATATATATATATATATATATATATATATATATATATATATATATGTATGTATCTATGTATGTATGTATGTATGCCTTTATATATTGTATATGTACGTCTGAAAGTGGATATTAAAAATATGAAAAGGAACAAAAGTGAAAAAAATTAAAGAGAAAAACGACAAAGGAAAAGAATACAGCGAAAAAACAAGCGGAAAAAAACGAAGTAAAAGAAAATAACAGAATAAAGAAAAAAACAAAAGAAAAACGAAAGAAAAACGAAAGAAATCTGAAGAAAATAAAGAAAAAAGCAGTGGAAAAATTGACAGAAGAAGTAAATGAAGAAAGAAAATAATATAAAAAAGAAAACAATGAATGAAAAAAGTAAAGAAAAACAAAAATATGTAGAAAATAAAATAAAACGGAAGACAAACGAAATCTAATATAAAAAAAAGAAGAAAACGGGGAATGAGAAAGCAAAAAACAAACACTAAACAAAAGAAAGTAACGTAAATAGAGTATAAAAAAGCATGAAATGAAGAACAGTATAATAAATAGGCAAAGTAAGAAAAAAAACAAGCAAACAAGAGGAGAAAAAATATTTTTTTTTAAATAGATGATTCGAAAAAAAAATAGCAATAAAAAAAGAAAACGAGAAACCAAAAGAAAGAACACTTGAAAAGAGAATACAAAATTAATGACAAAAAAAAATCATAGGCCGAGAGCAAAACAAATGAAAGACGACGGAAAATTACAAAAATTGTGCATATAAACAAAGAAAATAAAGGGTCAGGGATGAAAATAAAGAAGAAAAAAAAAGGTATCTCTAAAAACATTTTCAGAAAAACGACCAAAATGAATGGTGGCAAAGCAATACATGGGATTTGGACAGACACCAAATGTTTACAATCACATTTCTACAGTGTTGTGCTTTTTCCTACTTTTGTAATTATGCTGACTCATCAAAGAAAGCATTTTAAAAAATATATAGCATATATTCAAATTCGTGATTATGCAAATAAACATAGCTTTTCAAATGATGTATGATTCTTACCATCACTAAAATGTCTATTCATGTTTGAGACTATTTTCCGTTTACTTTTTCTCATGAACTTGTGCCTGGATAATAAGCAAGCGTCCGACATCAATAAGAAAAATCGAAAAAGAAACACATTACTATTGTCTCTGACTATTGCTGTTTTGCAAAGCAAAATTATTTGGGTGCAAGCAATACAAAATCTACAGCATGCCTTTAAAATGCAAATCTGTGAGCAGATTCAATAATCAAAACAGAAAATAACACTACATTTACATTCGAACTAACATCCACTTCTTTGCTGTTATCAACGTTTCGTCTGTTGTGCTTTCTGGCCTTCTTCAGGGAATTTCGTGCTGAACCCTTTACTTTGTATATTTTTCTCGTTCCGATGCCAATGTATAGGGATATTTTGACCTGTTCTTTTTTTTTAGTTCTGTTCAGTTATTGCACGCCTTGTTTCCAGTGAGTCCACATCAATGCTACCAATCCAGGGGTAGCACAATTACCTTTCCGCTAAACTCACGAATAGACGCTTTAATCCACTAGGCTATAGACGACATATCCCGAGAAATCAGCTCAAAATTTTATGAAAGTTAACCGATTTGACAGACACGTTAAGATGGCTGGCGAGTACAACGGTTGAAAAACTGTGATGGTGATAATGAAGAAGAGGGTATTTGTCCGAATTAGTGTGACTAATGATAAATCTTTATCTGGAATTCAGATAGAAACAATTTATTGCTTGTAAAGAAATTATAAAACAGAAACCAGGAAAAATAGGAATATCATTTGCCTTTAAAAAATAATCTATTTTCCTTATATATTGTTCTTTTCGGAGGTTCATTTGATATCCAAAATTTCTGTGTATATATGTTCTCGATGGACTTATTCAACCTATACAGTGAGACTATTATGAAAGAGTTAGAATCCTACCAGCAGTCATTATTGGTGTCCACAATCTTAACGACCTAAGATATGCAGAAGACACAGTTTTGATAGCAGACACAGAAAGGAAACTACAAGATCTAGAGAACTCCGGAGTAAAGCGAGACGAAATAACTAACCATCAATTGCCAGAACGAAAAGTTGTCAGAAAAAAAAAACACCACAACATGTAAATTAGAATTTGGAGTTGCCAATATCAAAGAAGAATTTAAATATTTGCGATCTGTTCTAACAGAGAACGGAAATTGCGACGTCGAAATCCGAAGGCACATTGTGATTGTGAATGATGCCTTCCAAAAGCTAAGGAAAGTATTAAGAAACATGAAAATTAACGGCTATATAATATCGGTCCTACTACATGGCACTCATTCTGGACAAGCTGAACAATTTCATCACAGATGAAGCAAAGAATTGAGACAATTAAAATGTGGTTCTACAGAAGGATGCTGAGAATACCATGAGGGAAGAGGGAAAACAAAAAAACAACATAAAGAGACAGTTGCCATTTCTAGGGTACATAACAAGGAAATAGAGATTAGGAAATATAGTGGAACACACCTACTAGTTAATAGACTCTCCCACCTGTAATAAATAGTAGTAAGAAAAGTCGCTCAGTGAGTTGGTCAGTCAGTCGACTGGCTGATCGGTTGAGCTCTCTTTCTTTGGGCGGGGAGGAACCCGAAGGAGGCTACCCCGAATGGCGGATTCTCTTTCGGGGAAGTAAACCGACCCTGAACCCGTTTATTCGGGTTCAATGGGCATATTTTTGGCCGAGACCACGGGCTCGGAGATCCCACGTTAAAAAGGCCTTGTGCCACATGACGCCCTCGTGGGTGGGGTGACTGAATATCGTTGGTCAGTCAGTCAGTCGACTGGCTGATCGGTTGAACTCTCTGCCTTCGGGCGAGGAGGAACCCGAAGGAGGCTACACCGAAGGG
This sequence comes from Acanthosepion pharaonis, assembly GCA_903632075.3. NCBI lineage: Eukaryota > Metazoa > Mollusca > Cephalopoda > Sepiida > Sepiidae > Acanthosepion > Acanthosepion pharaonis. Next base: position 1,467,388 of record CAHIKZ030002678.1, on the reverse strand, counting down.
CGGACTCTCTTTCGGGGAGGTAAACCGACCCTGAACCTGTTTATTCGGGTTCAATGGGCATATTTTTGGCCGAGCCCACGGGCTCAAAGATCCCACGTTAAACCAGCCTTGTGCCACATGATGCCCTCGTGGGGGGTGACTAAATATCGTTGGTCAGTCAGTCGATATCGGACGACCGTTAGTCGGATACTAAAGTATCAGCGACCACAACTAGATTACTCTGCGTTATACCTATTATATCAAGTTCCTAACGTTTTGTACGTCGAACCTATTTTAGGACCGACTTAGTACAAATATAAGCCTCTACTGTTAAACCACTCCATAACAGGAAATTCGATACTCTTTCTAGACATATTAAAGGTAAGAATGACCCTGTCAACTGACGGCACCTTCAACTCTGAAATCCGCACACGGGTCAACATCACCACAGCAACATTGGCCAGACTGGAAAGCGTATGGAAGAACAACATCAGCTTCAAGATAAAGTTCAAGTTCTACAAATCGTTCGTCGTATCCATGTTCCTTTACGGGAGTGAAATTCGGACGCTCTTTTTTTTTTATTGTTGGATTTCCTGGTTGAGCCAGGAAAAAGGACCCAGATGTACGAGAAAAATGCTTGAGAAATCTCCTTCGCATCGGCGTAAAAAAGCAAGGACTATGTGCATGGTCAAAAGTTTCGTGGGTCGACAGGAACTTCTCCTTGCTACGATTAAGCACCGGGAGATGACAATGGTTTAGCCACGTCATTCAACACAAAAGCCTCTGCAAGACTATCATGCAACGTACTGTTGAAGGCGAACGCAAGCGGAAACAGCAACTCAAAAGATGATCACACAACATGAAAGATTAGGTGGACATGACAATGACGGAACTTCTGAGAGCCACCGACAAGAGGTCATCCTAGAGGAGGTTGTCTGTTTCTTCGATCCTTAGGTCCTCCCTACAATCGATGCAGTCAAGGGACTGATGACCATGATGATCATGATCATGATGTGAGGCGAAGGTCTTTAAAAATGTAATTCCCATTTTAATTAAATCTTAAAGTTCTAGTCAATAAGTTGTCATAGAAGTTCTACTTAACTCTAAAAAATCTGTATAAACATTTTCAGCAAAGAAAGACATCTATTTGCTCCAGTTCTTTTTGTGATTACGTTAAGTCCATTTGAATTCCCTACACTGGACATAGGCACATAGAGCTGACCCTGAATATTTGAATAATTTTCTAATGTTTATATTAAGGATAATAATAAAAATGAATTCAACAAAATTACTATTTTTCATTTGCTTAAATAATTCACTATGTTTTCCGATCCGTTCGTCTAATTTGGGGAAATGTGGGATGTCGTACGACAACAATGATTACTACGAACGCTGTAGCTTTTCTAAATTATCAATTCAATTTGACAAGACAAATATAAACTTTTTCAATAGAAAAGCGATGAATTTAAAAAATGTCGACAAAAGCATTGCTTATATATGGATTTTTTTAAAATTTGAATTAATAATAAATAACACAGATGAGATAGTTGTTAAAATATTGTTATAATTAAATATTTCCGCTTATATTACAAATGCCAGGTGTTAGTATTATATATATATATATATATATATATATATATATATATATATATATATATATATATATATAAATAAGTTTTTCGTGGTACAAAATTTAATAATAGATAGGAAAAGATAATAAGAAGGCATTTTTTTTTAAAAGCAAAAGCCAAAATAAAACTACCGGTTTCGTCCCAGGACTTATCAAGTTATTTATTCTGGGAATTTAAAAGCGTGTAAATTAATTTTAATTAACGAATGTAATTAAATGGGGAAAGAGAAAAAAAATTATGAATTTCAAGGGACTAGAGTCCAATAATATTCAGACCTAGCAAGCATTCCCTCTGTTTACAAAGGGAAGCCTCACGAGATCTGATATACAAGGACTCCAGGACCTTGAGGTGAAATGTGGAGTGGGACCTCGATAAAATAACCACTAAACTTTTCCCCATATTCCCTTCTATTTATCAAATGTTCAGCAATAGCAGAACCAGAACTGTTAGTCAATTGGCTATTCCTAGAGGACGGATTCAAAATCCTGGAGGGTAAATGCTGTTTTATTCTCGAATCCAAACGCATGGCATGCTAGCTATATAGCCTGGTTGTTTTGTTCTATTCATGTAAGATGGAGACGCAGACAAAATTTAGCCATAACTATTACTTACTAGTAATCCGTGAATTTTATTTTATTGTTGGATTCATTCTCAGGGAATCATCCCAAAAGATTACTGGAGAAACCTTACTGATGCGCCCGAGGATTTCTTCCAAGAAATATCAGTGGAATATTTTCGATGTTAACCACATATTTTTCTTTTATTTCTTGCCTTGAAGTCACAAGGCTATAACTTGTAGTGATATCCTACCGATTCGCACCGGTCGCGCGAATCGATTCTTAAAATTGCAAAATCTTAGCAAACTGGTTGTAAGATTATCTCAAAGTAATCTTATATATTAACATATCATAGCTAAAAATATAATTAGTACCATTGTTGTATGTTCTGCGGAGGCTGAAACAGTGTTTTCTTTGATGAACTGAATTCATTCAGACAAAAGATATCGTCTTGGAGTTAAAAATGTGGCAAATCTTCTAGAAATAAATTTGATATGTCTTCCATTGGATTTTTGGAACTGCAGCGACTCGGTTTGAATGTGGCTAAGAAACCATAACACAGCTGATACCACAAAAGTCAAAAAGCATCATAATTCTGAAAAAAGATATGATGAGAACAGAATTTCAATCCAGAAATACCTTAATAAATAAATGTTTTCTATTAAATTACTAGCAGTAGAGCCCGGCGTTGCCAGGGGATGTAACAGTAAGAGATAGATCAAGTATCGACCATCATAAAGACTGAAAAATAAAATTGACAAAGATTATTGTTTAAGGTTGACGGAGACGCATGTCTTAATTAGTTTTTTTTTTTTTTTTTTTTGCGAATTGGTCAAACTGAAACAAAAACATTGTTTTCAATCATTATGAGTCTATAGATTGAATAGAATTTTATTATAAACAGTTGTCTTGTAAATGGAATTTTTAAAGCATTCTGAATGTAAAAATAAAAAAAATGTGTGCAAGACAATAAGAGAACACTACCTGCCAAAAAAGTGAAGTTTTGTTGAAATCGGTTGAAAAATGTAGGAAATCCGATCACATATATAAAGGAACACACACACACACACAAACAAACAAACAACCTGGGTTTTATAATAAGTATAACTCAATATGAGTTGTCACCCTTTCATTCTGGCGACAGAATCGTGTTTTACCGTGTTTTCAAATTGATTTTATGCAAAAACAATTGTGTTTTTCCAATTTTTGGCGCTGTTAGAACCACCACAAGGTAATTTTATGTAGTCCTGTGAAGTTTTGTTAAATTCGGTTGAAAAATATAGGAAATCCGATCCAATATATAAACGTACAGACACACACACACACACACACACACACACACACACACACACACAATCTGCGTTTTATAATAAGTAAGATCAAAATTCTTGAATTCTTTTTTTATATTATATACAGTGATTTGTTTTCTCTGAAAAAAAAATGATCAACTTCCTTTTTAGAACCAGCTCCTGAAAAATTAGGAATGACATTGTTTGCTATAACCACTTTGCTGTATCTCTTTGGCGTATAAATAATATATGTAGTTTGGGAACCTTTTAATTTGATACTGTTTTATAATTGCTTTGCTTTTCCTTGTATTATATTATCTTATCTAGAATTATTTTAACCTGGTATTTATCTTCGTCTTTTTATTGGTATTTAAATTTAAATTCAACTTATTCTCGACTGTTTCCTCAACATTTAGCTTTTTGTAATCCAATTACCCAGTTTAAGTCATAAGAGTCACTCAAAGTAGATAGTTACTGAAGGAAGTGTGTGATATTATTTTAAGAGAAGACAGAATAGGGAAAAGTGAAGGTTTATAACGATAAGGTGGATAGATAAACATTAAGGCTTTACTTGAAGAGATTAAGATATAGATTTCAGAGAAGCACCCACCCGAGATTCAGTCCCCACCCCAAATACTTCTATGTGGAACTATCTGTTTGGAAGTTACATCTTACAATAAGAATATGGAAGAAATTTGCGATTCCCCTGCTGAAAATGAACATGGTGTATCTTAGCTATTAGAAGTCTGTACTGTTGGAATTAAGGAGTGAATATGCTCTGAACATCTGCCCTGAAAATAACGATGAAAAAGCAATATTCTTGCGACGTTGCGTTTGTGTGAAAGAAGCTGCTGAGTGACAAAAATTCCCCGACATGAAAGAGATGATTGTGTAGCTCCAGTAAATATATGACAGCAATACTTCATTTTTGGTCTAATCTGACTCTTTTTAAAGATAAATTTTGGAAGAAGTCGTTAGACACATTCTGGAACGGTAAAATGAAAAGTAGCATTTATAAGCGTCTAGAAACCTAAAGTTTCTAAAAGCCCGGGGAAAACATTTTTGTTACCTTCTCATAATTCTTTCAAAATGACTGCATCTCTGGACAGAGAGAACAAAGAGCTGTCATAGAATTTCTACTTTTGGTGGAAGAAAGTACCGCAAATATCCACTTGTTGTTAGTGATGGTTTGTTAGAAAGTTTGTATTATATGTAAGTACAATACGGAGACTGGCCTGTAAATTAGATGAATCCTAGGAAGAATGGAAGAACTAACCATAAAAATATGCACCGCTGTGGCAAGCCTGCCTCTCTAAATAAAGATACGGCGATTAAACTGATGCTTTCGTAACAACTGACAGAAGAATACCTATGTCAAATTATTTGAAAGCTTTCAGTTGTGCCTTTGTCATGACTGCAGCTTAAGGCAATGACTTGAACACTGAGAGATATGAACAGAGTGACTTCTTAAAATGATGAGAGACTCCGGGAATGAGCAGAGGGTGGAATATCATTGTAGGGAAACTATGCTTGGAGTGAACGCGGAGCCAGCGATTCTCTAATGTGAGGTGAAAGCGGTAATTCGCAGAAGGCTTAGAAAATGAAGAAAAAAAGCTTCTATGAAATGAGTAAAGTCGTATCTATGAAGAAATACATAAAACAAATTAATTAGACTGTCACTATGTCGTGTCCATAAAAAATAAATAAAAATTAATTATAGCGTCAAAAATAATTATAATAAAATAATTATTACAATTATAATTATCATTAATTAACTCTTTCTATACCAATGAGAATCGACTCCACTTTTTTCCTCTACACATACAAACACATCACATTCTGACTATAGGAAAAACAGTAAACACGAGCAGGCCCTCAATAAGTGCGTCGACTCAAATTTCGGCTCCTTTTCCTTTTTCAGGCCATAATAATATTATACTCTTAGCACTCATCAGAAAATCAAGATAAAAAAAACAAACACTTGTTGTATTTTCCAACTAAATTATCTGGACGCTCATTACACACATCTATAAAAAATACGAGAAAAACTATATACATTTTACTTATTCTTTATCTTATCATTCTGTCGCAGTCCAATCTACATTTGGTCTACATTTAACCCCAAACTCACTAATTTTATTACCGTCTCTCTAACCCTACACAACAACCAGATGATAAATAATACTCGTTTTGTTGTTTCCATGTCTTGCTGTCTTCCATATTTACGAGTATTTTTGTATATGCAAATGTAAGGGGATTTATAATTATTTACGCAGTTATAACTCTGCTCCAGTATATATGTCCTTAAATAAGGACATGCATACTTATTTCGTAAAAGCTTCTTTTTTTTCTACAAGATATGGAACAGCGCAAATAAGAAAGAAGACAAAACTCCTGAGACAATTTGTATGAAAGTATAAAGTAATTTAATTATTGTTATATAAATTACCCCATTAACATTGTAAATTTAGACAGACAAGTGTTTTTTTTCACAGCGGTATATACTTTTTTATTGTGTAAAGACTGTGTAATTTTTAAACTCTCGTGAGAATAAGACAAGCTTAAATTATATTTACTACAATAAATTGTAAGTTAATGGTGTCTGCATTATATGAACATACACAGATTCTGCAATGGGGGTCTTTTTTTCTTTTATTTTTTATGTAAATATGCTATTGGCTAATTCCTTAAATGTACCAAAATGGCGACAGCAGAATTTGCAATTGAAATCGATATCCCTGGTAATAAATAATAACCGACTTAATCTAGAAAGTAACACAGAATTGAAGCATATCTGACCACAGATAATAAAAATAAGTATAATTACACAATATCAAATACGCGCGGAGAAAATGTCTTTTTAAACTAAATAGTGATACGTTGGAAGTATAATTAATGACACAACATTGAGGTGAAAAATTAATTACATTGCAACGTAATTTATATTGCTAATTTATATATTTGAGGAATCTTACTCTTAAACAACGATTTGCAAGTTACCCTCCAGGGTATTATTATTCCAGAGACAACATAATTCTATATTACAAATAAATATTAGACTTGTAACTTATATTATTCCTATAGTTATCATTGCTACCAGAAAGGACATTATTACTGTAGAAACTGTTTATAATCATTACTAACACTATAGAGACAATTATTACTATAAAAACTTATTACTATAGGAGCTAACCAACGTCTTTATCCACTGGGCCATGTCTCCTTGACTAAACCCAAAGTGTTGTGAGTTCAATACCAGGCTACAGTAGCTGTGAACCAAAAAACTTGGAGAGTTAAATTAAAGGGAAATGAATGAAACACCCGGAAGGGGTATTGCACGTGGAACTAGAAAAATCTACCCCGTTAGACGAAATAAAGGGTTCGATTCGAAATTCCAAACACCTGATGAAGGCCGGAGCGTACAACGGCCGAAACGTTGTAATATAACAATGAAGATGAGAATAACAGTCTGAATAATGTAAATAATATTATTAACCATCATAACCCATCAAAAAGATATACAGACCGAAACATTGCGAATATGGCAATGAAGATGAGGATAACAGTCCAAATAATGTAAATAATGTTAATAATAATACTTCATCTCAGAGATATATAGGCCGAAAGGTTGTGAATATGGCAATGAAGGCAAGGATAACAGACCAAATAATATAAATAATGTTAATAATGATAATACTTCATTTCAGTGATATAGAGGACGAAACGTTGTAAATACGGCAATGAAGATGAGGATAACATTCCGAATAATGTAAATATGTACTAATAATCATAATGCCTCATCTCAGAGATATAGAGGCCGAAATTGTTATGATTATGGCAGTGAAGATGAGGATAACAGTTCGAATAATATAAATAATGTTAATAATCATAATACCTCATATCAGAGATATAGACAGATATCATTCACATTTTTACAGTTGTCGATAAGAATTGCAATGTCGCAAAAAATCAAAAAGGATACGATTGATACGCGTCTTGTAAATATTTATTTGATAATTGTATTTTATGTTATCCAGCATATAAATCACTTTGTAAGGAATGAAATGCAAGAAATGAAACTAATAATTCAATATCAAGTATTTCGTCCACCACAGAACTTTAAAACGCAACGAATCATGGTAATTCTGAAGATAAAGATTCAGTTTGTACTTGAATCAAAAGGAAATATATAAATTGACTTATAAACATATATATATATATGTGTGTGTGTGTATGCATGTATGTATATATGTGTGTGTAGGTGCGCGCCCTTGTATGTGTGTGTGTGTGTGTGTGATAGTTGTAACAGAAGGGCTCAGATATCTACCCATCTCCCTCTCCTTTTCATATATATATATATATATATATATATATATATATATTAGGTTGGTGCAAAAATAATGACGTAATAATGTCGTTTTTTGAGATTAAAAAATACGTCCCAAAACGACATTATTACGTCATTATTTTTGCAACAACCTAATATATATATATATATATATATATATATATATATATGTAGCCGAGTGGTTAACGTTTCTGATCATGAGATCTGGGTTCGAATATCACCATGGTCGATTTGTCAGAAGGAGACTTCGTTGTTATCAGAATGGATCGGGGTCGATTCGATCACAGCGTGTGGCACCTTTAAAAATTGCCAGAAAAGCATACTCACATGCTTTGTGAATGAAATTGGGTAGACGGAACTCTTGACGACCGTCGATTGAACGTGCTAGCCATGTTCAAATTGCTGCTCACACTTGATAACACGCTCTTTCCCAGAAAACTATAACTAAGGTCTGCTCAGCATAGTTGCAGTATAAACCAGAGGTAGGTACTGTGGGTGTTGAACAAACACAAATGTGCATGAGCGAGCGTCTGCAATAGGGATTGGCTAGCCGGTTTATTAGACGGGTATCTTTGAATGCGAATGGCTAGCTATTATATATATATATATATATATATATATGTTTTAAGTTATGCTATATTTATGAGTTAAATTGCCCGATAGTGATAGAGCGTATGCAAATATAAAACTGGACATTTTCGTAACACTGAACGGCAACCGTCTAGTCCAAGCTAATCGTCAGGCCATCTTGATCCTTCTTGTGGCCTGACGATTGCGTTTAAGCATGAAACAGACTGTCGCCGCTGGATGTTGACCTCAATGCCCACTCATATATGAATGCGGGAATAATCAAAACGGAGGTTGGAAATAAAATGGTAATCTTTATAACATCAACAAAATACAATACTCGCCAGCGGCGTGAAGTTGGTAAACCACTGCCAGTGATGGACTAATTAGACAGCATATTACCCCCACTTACAATAGTGCCCAATAGTGTCATGAGGATTGAGACATACCCATTAATGTTCATAGGTATGGTATATAACATATCCTCTCAACACTTCTGAGCCAAATTGATCCCGTTATGCGGTCGCATGAGAAAAGAACAGGTTGGGGATATGGATATATAAACATGCGCCCCAGATGTGCAGTCTTTTAGTCGACGTCGCATGCTAAGAATATATAGTCCACATATCGACGAATGGGCTTCGTAGGGGTCACGCCACAGAATGGCCGACAGCAATTGACGAAATTCTCGAGTAAAATAACGCGCCTCGTTAATCAGCACATGCTACTTAATAGATACACCCACTTCATTCCATATAGTTACTTTCGGTATCGAAATGAAATCGAATGTTGTGATTCGTTCTGCCGAGGTATGGTGACATTTAATATTTAAATTAAGCAACGTTGAACCTGGTCAGTAACTAGATGGGTGACTTCTTGGGCATAACAAATGCTAGAAGTGCGGTAATGCGGATGGTGTTATGGATAAATGCTCGGAATTGAAAATCAGTGAGTCGCGTTCCAATTTCATCCGTTATATCCATTAACGCACAAAGAGCCTTGAGAAAGATACGAATCCACATTTTCTCCCCTCCAGCTAGAGGTTAATTAGTACGACTTGTATCCGTAAATCATTATTACCTCCAAATATTCTTACAATCTAAAAATATTTTCTGGATTTAAATAACCTGCAAAAGACTGATAAGCCATAAAAATATAAATAAATCAATATAGGTATTTACATACGAGAGGCTGCCAAAATTTCCAGGAATTTACTACTGAAATGGACATCGGAGTTTTCTTTGTATCAATAAATTATTATTATCCCCAAAATTTTGCTGGTTTGATTAACTGACTGATTCAGTTTTTACGGTTAACCAAATTTTTGCAGATTATTTAAACCTTCAAACATGTGGGTTAACCGTAAAAAAAATAAATCAGTCACTTAATCTTAGAATCTGTCAAATCATAGAATCATTTCAATTGATAGGAAAAGTAGTATTCATTTAGTTGAACCAAACTTATCATCACTATTTAAAGTAAGCAACATTTTGAGCTAAGGTCAGTCGAATCGTTTGTACGTTCTATATATAATTAAACGAATAATATGCATTAATTTTATTCGACTGAGAGAAAATTCAATATTGAAACAGAAAGAACTTCTTATGATTCTTTCTGTCTTATCATAATTTCGCTAATATATAAAACAAATCAGTTTCTGGGACGCGTTCAGTCGACTCACAGGTTCAATGTTTAAATTAAGCAAATTGATGAGGCTCATTCGGTTGAATTATAGTAAAGTTCAATATTCAAATTCGAAATGATTTGATTCAGTCATTGGAATAATTTCTACGTTCAATATATCAATTAAACGAATTTACGACATTCATTAATTCAAATCATACTTCAATATTTAAATTCTTAAATTGAGAATCATTCTACCGAAACTTAAATGAAATCACCCGATTTATTACTATTTAAAGGTTGTCACTTAAAATAATAATTATACACTATTTTCCAAAAATAAAAGATAATATTCTGAATAGACGGTTTACGGATTAAAGATCCGAGCTTATATGGATTTATCTACATTACTTTTGTAATATTGTTTGTCTGTATGTAATACAATTTTCATTCAGAATTAAATTCTGTAAAGGAAAGGTTGGCTAAATTATGTTACTGCAAACAAATAGTGTTCGTTTAAAGAAATTCAATTTTATTATTGTTTGGATCAACTTGACAGACATTGAAACATCGTGATATATAAAGTGTGATAGTTTAATGATCGGAGCATATCGCTTGGATAATGAGTCAAGCGAACATTTGTTATCAAGCACTTCCTAACATGTTTCAACTTCAGTGTTCTTGAGACGCAGACCATATGAGTAATTCTTTGTCGAACAGTAGAGGAAGTTTTATGTATTCGTGTTATAGTTGCAAACCTCTCGCTGCACTATCGCTATTTCCATGGAAAGACGATCTACTTTCGCAGTTTCACCAGTTATAGCCTTGACTGCTAAGACCCGCCATGTCCAGCACATTGTAAGGAGCCAGCCACATTACCTTTGCATTCTATTGATAGATATAAATTTCACTCGAGCAGCTTCTTCCGACAAAATGCTGCTTCGTGGAACCGATTTTCAAAGAGTTGCTACTTCAATCGCTACAATCTTGACCTGCTCATGTACAGAAGGTACGGTGGAGTATGTGGGGGGATGCTGGCGAAATGGTGAGTGAGTCGGGTTGAGGAATCGGACAATGGAGTTCATTACATTCATGTTCATTACATTCAACAGACTATGAAAAGTATGAATTCATCTCCCCTTACTCCAGCTATGGGTAAAATAGCAGGATAGATTGTGTGGCAACCAGTCTAGGAGAAGGAAACTGCGTTCAAAGCGGATCGGACTCTACTTATAGTGAGCATAGATGCTGGGAATCAAATTCTCACTGAAATTCCTACTATAGATTTGCATGTCCCGAATAAATATAACCTCTGCTGTGTTTTGTCAGCTTTCTTTCGGTTCTGGCTCAACCGACTGGGTGAATTCCGCAACGCGTGCTGCAACAGGTGCATATAAGGTTAACTGTTATCTTCCCCACATATAAACTATGTCTCTTACACTTTACCGTCTACCTCGAGTGGCTCTTAGGCCATGTACAAAAAATTGGCGGAAAAAGAGATAAAATAAGCTATATATATATATATATATATATATATATATATATATATATATATAATGGCGAATTAACGTAAGGTTTAGTATAAAGATTGGTAGAAGTGTTAGAGAAACATAAGCCCTATAAAAATAACCCTATAGTCATTATGTTATGAATAAATCAGTTTTTGAGTGGCAAAGACGGATCCAGACCGAGAAGACACACACGGAGTTGACAGTCAATAAAACAAAGAACTGGTACAAATGAGCACATAGTGTGAACCGACTAATGGCAGAAGGACTGAATATAAATAGGGGAACGGGGTTCCATATTCTCAAAAACGGTTATGGAAGTAATAAAGAATTGGTCGAAGATGGTGCGCGAATCTTGACAATTTAATTCAGGGAATGGCCGCGTAAAAACTGAATTCGCCTATCTGCTCGTTTATTCGTTTCTTCCATCTTCAAAGTACTCCTCTTCAGAGACGATAGTGATTAGGCAAACAAACTTTGCTTTCACGGGGTCCTACCGGGAATTAAATTATCCCAAATCGTGTACGTTATCTAATTAGTTATCGTTATTAAACAGTGATGTGTGCAAATAGCAAAACAGTTATCGGTAGACGGAGTTCAAATTTCGGTCGAGTTTGTCGCATTCACATTTCCACAAATACGCTTCGAGAAGCATGAATCCATTTTTAAAGCTAGCGGTTAAAAAGTAGGCACTCAAGCTTTGAGCAGCTATTCTAACAACTAATCTCAATTCGAAACCATGAAGACGTCTACAAGAATCTACTCTACTATTCTTCCTCAAGAATCCATTACAATTTAAACATTATTAAAAAAAAAAAAGGAATCTCTCGGGTGACTCAGCTCGCATTATATTCCTAAAATGTCAATAATCTTAGTACTGGACAGATTCATTGTTACTTAATATTCAAGACGATCTAAGTCTGGATGCTGGTTTTGGTGGCTTCAGCCCACTTTCACTGTTTATTGGAACAGAGAACAGAGGATTAAATTGTCTTCTTGCTCTTAATCTATGACAATGCTAATGAGTTGAACTGTACGATATCATTCAGTCTGTTAAGTGTCATACGTGATATACGTTTGGGCGATCATGACCGTTTCGATTCATGACCTACTAGACAGAACATTTTCCCGCAATGGGTTGCCATTTCTTCATGCTGTAGACTGGTTGCCAACCAAGCATAGAGGATCCAGTCTATCTTGTTATTCAACCAATAGCTGGAGAAGAGATGGATTCATGCCTTTTCCAAGAGTGCGCGTAAGAAAAGGAAACGAACCCGAGTGGAATTCGAACTCTGACCCATTACAAATGTAGATAATTTTCAAAATAGATCTTAAAATTCCAATTAAAAAATTATTTTCTAACATATTGATGTTTAAAACTTATTTAAGTCTTATATAGGTAGAATTGCAGGAAATAATTACAAGCCAAAATCAAACAAGTTTAGAATAGAATAACAAAGATTCATTTTATGAGAAGTTCAATTAAAAAAATACAGAATTAGTCATTCAACACATGATGTAATCACCCTATTTTTTAACACTAGGTTTATCCCCTTCCACCACTTTTAACACTACTATTTTACAAGATGATTTACCACTGATACTTTAACAGCTAATTTTTTTTTTTTTTTTTTTTTTTTTGGGGTCGTGATTTCTTCAAGTACGAATGAATCGGCTACACGGAATGAGAAATCGTTGGATCAAGTTCAAATTCCATTCGTACTCGTTACTTACACGAAATAGCATTTGGCAACGTATAAATTCATCACCCCCTCCAGGTATGGGTTAAATAGTATAAATTATAACTAGAAAAAATCTATTGTTATCCCCAAAAAATTATTAATGCAATATTCACTCGTAAAAATATTTTTACAATCGAAAATGAATTTCGACCTTAAACAACCTAGTAAGGGTTGATAATCCGTAAAAACAAATTAATCCTTCAATCCGATATTCATCGCAAACCGTTGCTGTCATCGTGGACGACTTTTTTACAGTATTACTCACCCAGCACAAGGTCCAATGGCCACTCAAGGTAAAGTGTTACTTAATGATGTGGATGTAAGTGCGTAAATGCAGGATGTAAGGTGGGCAAATTATGAGGATATGAAGGATAGATAACGGTTGACCCTAGACTTGAAGAGGTTAAATTCTTAGTGATCGAGAAATCATATTTTCAAGAGTCTGTTTCAAAAAGCAGCAGCTATTAGGAATAATCTGGAAGTCATAATGGATAGCGGCTCGGATTGAGGAATCGGAGATCCGAGTTCGAATTCTAGTCGGATCCATAACATTCATTTACGTGAAAGTATGAATCCTCCTCTTCTCCCCAGAGCTATGGGTAAATAGCAGGAGAGACTGGGTTCTGTAGTCTTGGATGTCAATCGGTTTAGGAGAAAGAGAAGGAAAACTCTGAATTCAAACTGGCCTGGAGAAAAATTGTGCTCCGTCAGACTGCCTTGCCCAAGAAACACCACTTCTATTGCGGCTGCAGTACATGCGATTACCCTACAACCATAATGGATGACGAGATTCGTGATCGCGATCCTTCTTACCAGTGGAATACATAGGGAATGAGTATGATTCGAGTCTGTGTACGGGGTATGCTGGAGTTATCTCACGACTATGCATTTCATAGATACTATTTCCTGGATACATTTTCTGGGGAAAGCATTGTCCATTCTTATTCTTTAGAAAATCTGTCATCGAGAATCTATAAGATTTTGAGTGCGAGGCTTAAGTAAATTGTTAAAAGCTTTATTTATTAAGAGTTAACAGACAATGAGTCTTTGTCACGATAACAGTTTGTTGGTGGTTCTGTTCATAGTGATTGGTTCATGGGCGGAAAGCGTCTCTGTGGAGTGATAAAGGAAATGAGATGATCATAGTGTTCAGGTGGTGTAACAAAGGGCATTACGTGATCAGAAGGAATGATCAAGATTTACCTGACACCGGCCGTGGGGGGGGATCTGATCGGGGTCGCTGGTGGGCGCACATGATGCACTTGTTAAAATTAGCAATTTATATGCAAGTCTTGCAGATTGGAAGCTTGACATGTCGCCAAGGAGTTGTTTCTGTTCACTGGTATGGGAATAAAAAAAAAACTTAAAATTTAGAATAACCTCTTCTTCTCTTTTCATTTTCACTGTTAGATGTTAATAGAACTCAGGAGTGATGAGTACGGAGTTAAAAAAATACTAGAGAAAATACATTGACTGTTTCTTTATTGTTATTCTACCTACCGAGGCTGTAAATGCATAGTATAGTAGTTGTCGTATTCATATAGCAAAATTCCGGCTAAATTTTTGCGAGGAGGAATGATCGTTATTTAGAAGATTTATATTCGGATTATTATTCTCATGTCTGCGGTCATTATCAAAACGTTTCGGACGTTGTACCTTCCGGCATTCTTCAGTTTTTCGACGCTCAGACGTAACCTCCAAGAAATTCTGAACTGAAATAGATGGCAAATCTTCTCATAGGAGTCTAACTTCACTAGATCGTTAATAATATTATTTAAACTCAGACTATTATTCCCATATTTGTTCTCATCACAGCGTTTCAGTAGTTGTGGCCTTCATCCGTTTCTTGCCGATCCGGGTAACTTTCAGGGAATTTCGAACTGAACCCTTTACTTAATCTATGAGAATAGTACTTTTCAGTTTATTTGTCTTCAGTTTCCACCGAGTCTAAGTCTGTCGCACGGAACAATACCCGATTGTATTAAAACGTTATTTCTTAAAGTTAGAGACAAAGTAATTGTGAGTTCAATCCCTAGACAGGGTCTTACACACTGCGTGGAAGCAGGGTGAGTAATAACTGAATGATATTAAGTACAAACCTGACGAGATATAACGAGACACGGTCAGTTGTATGTATTAGGTTGTTACACATGAAATGGCGCATTTTTGGGTTGGTGGTTGATCCGGTTGTCTAATGAAGTAACCTCCATAGTAAATAAAAAAAATCTTGAATTATTCCTGACTCTTTTTCTTTCCAGTAATATTGCCTTTCAATATATTGTTACTCATAAGCCCAATGAAAATGATTACAATGAAACAATGTCGAGTAATCTTACTGCATGAGTACAAACTGGGAAAAATAACAATTTTTACAGAGAATCATTATATGCGAAGAGAAATGAATACTTTTTCACAACAGTAATGGAGTAGGCCAGTGTTTAGATGCAAGAAAAACGCCAAAACAATACCCCAAAACCTCCACTGCACCCGATAATGGTTAAAGTATGGTGGTCTTTTAAAGGGGTTATTCATTCTTCATTGTTATCTCAAGGGAATAACAGCAACCTTACATTATGAAGAAATTGAGTGTATGAACGAAAACTTGAAAAAGAAACATCCTACATTTGTTAATATGGATGGCCCAATTTTGCTGCATGACAACGCACGGCCACACACTTCTCGATCAAGTGTTCAAAAGCTGTATCGCTTGAATTATGAAATGTTGCCTCATCTTTCATATTCAACTGCTATCTGTCCTACTAACTATCACTTATTTAAGCTTTCTGAGCTTTTCATGCGCAAAAAAATATTCTCCAATAAGGTAGGGTTAATCGAAGCCTTTGAACTGTTTATCACATCAAAGGATGAGATATTTTTTTAAAGATGAGATCAAGAATTTAAAATGTACGCTAAAGAACAGTAATTCATCAGCATGATGCCTATTTCAACGAGATAAATTAGCGATTTAACATTTATGAAGCGTTTTATGCATTTCCTATAAAGTACGTCATTTCATGTGTGAATCGGCTTTAATAAAATACAAACCAGCTAATATTGAATGCGTCATTACATTTACCTGTCTATACTCTCTCACACACAGACACGTATATATATATATATATATATATATATATATATATATATATATATATGAGATAACGATATATCAATTTTTATATATCAAGAAAATACTGAGGGAAAAATGACAGTTTTCGTGTGGCGCGTTTCGCCCTTTTGGTCTTCATCGGGCTAAATTGCCACCATCATAAATTAATTTACATGACATTATATAGGACGAAACGTGGCACACGAAAAACTTTTTCCCACTTTATTTTTTATTTATTTTCCCTCATATATATACATTCCCCTCCAAAAGTATTGGCAAGGCCCATTCAGTTTTTCACTGATGACATTTGAATTTAAGTTTAAAAGATAAATATGAGACAAGAGTCCAGGATTTCAACTTTTATTTCCGAGCATTTACATCTAGGTGTGTTAAACAGCTTAGGACATAACACCTTTTGTATAATCTCTCCTCATTTTTAGGTAAGCAAAATTAATGGTCTTAAAGTAAATAAGATTTAATATTTGTTTGCGTAATCCTTGCTTGCAATAATTGCATCAATTCTTCATTTGTGATAGAGTACAGCAGAAATAACAGCCCAAAAATATATATATATATATATAAATATATATATATATATATATATATATATATATATATTTTATTGAGATTTGGAAAAATTTTCATGACTGTTTCGAAAAAATAACCAACTATGTATTTCACCTGTTAGGCTTCACCAGAAAGAAGCCAAAAAATGAGTTGTGTGTGTATACATTTGTGTTTGTTTCAAATAAGGAAATCTTATTATAAGGTGGTGTTGCTCGTGACTAAAAAAAGAGAAAGAAAATGAGTGACTTTTAAAAAAGTCGTTAAGTATTTTATGTTCTTTGCTTTAAGTATTGGAGTTTAGAGATAGAGGTGCGTAGCCGGATAGTTTTCCTAAATATGAACGTTTTTCCAAATGTAATTAATTTATAACTCTGTCAGGATTATATACCCAATTTTATAGATAGATAGATAGATAGATAGATAGATAGATAGATTAAAAAATAAATCGGAAAATATAACTCCAGGTATATTTTCCGATTTCTTTTTGAATTTGTAGGTCTGATGAATTGGATCGTGATTACGATTCCAATGTAATAAATTATAACCATGGAATATTAATGTTTGGGCCTTTTATATTATATTGTTGCTCTGTCCTGAACATTGAGCTCTACTTGGATTCTATCCTCTTGGATATATATATATATATATATATATATATATATATATAAAAAGTGAACATAGAAGTCAACACTTAGAGGCGACAGTCTGTTTCATGCTATATGCAATCGTCAGGCCACATATCTCGATATTAATGTTGTCAAAAGTTGCGAATTCATATTTTTTTCTAAATGACCATGGAACGTGCTCTGTTATAATTAATTTAAAAATTAACTGTTAATGCTGTTACGTTTTTTCTAACGTAGGTAACTTTAGTTTATATAAGTGTATTTCTTTTTTCAATTACTATTTAAGCATTTTAAAATATTACTTTTGACATTTTAAAACATTGTTGCGATACTCATAAACATTAACATGTCGATCCGAGTATTCGAGAGGATTAAATTAAATATAAATAGACATAATTTGTCGGGATTATTCAACCAAACAGAAACACACGCACACACACACACACACACACACACACACACAGACATATATATATATAAGTAGACACTCAGGTCAACGCAGTTTTCAGGCCTGAATTTTGTGTTCGAGTATAAAACAGTCTGTCGCCAGTTATTGTTGACCTCAGAGTCCACTTTTATATTTACATATGATGTATCTCTGATATTAATATTTGATATTTTGTCCATGAATATTGATATTTGATATTTTATATAATATTAATAACTTACATACTGATATCATATATTTTACAAATAATCATGACTTATTTAAAATCAAATTTGTATCATATCTATCTATCTATCTATCTATCTATCTATCTATCTATCAGTAATCGAAATAAATACTGTTTAAAATTCAAATAAACAAAAACCTTGTGTCTACTTAAGTACGGGTATCCTCTAAAAATAGCTTTTTAAGCATAAAATTATATATATATATAGAAAGAGAGAGAGAGAGAAGGAAAGAAAAAGAGAGATGGGGAGAAAGGGAGAGAGAGACAGAAACATAAAAGTTGACACTCTGTTTCAGGCCTGAAGATTGTGTCGAAGCATGAAAGAGACTAAAACAGATTAAATTGCACTCCCGTGTTGGCCTGTACAGCCATAACAGACGCTGTGTCTCCATTAGCAGCTGAGGCATAATGCTTCAGGCGCAGATCTATGATCTCCCGAGCTCGACTGATGCCACACTATAAATGGCAGTGTAAATATTTTTTTAATATGTCTACCTATTATTTAATTTTTCTTAGATTGTAGTTTGTTTTTTTGTTTTTTTTAATCTTATTTAGCGACATGTTAAATACTAGCGTATTAATTCTGGAAGCTTGGGTTCATACGCGTATTTCTTTGTTGAATACAAATACACAATATATATATATATATATATATATATATATATATATATATATGTGTGTGTGTGTGTGTGTGTGTGTGTCTCTGTGTGTGTGTGTGTGTGTGTGGAATCTCCGTTAAAAATTGAGGAAAAATTCAATTGATTGAAATAGTGTCACTGAAATCTCAGTTATATGATTACATGATCTTCAAATTTCCACATTAGCATTTATCAACCACTTAGCGACGTTGTTTCAAATGCTATTCAAGATTTGACAAAGAAGTGTGGCACCCTGCATTATTAGAAAACTGAAAAGAGATATTCATAAAAATATGATTTATTTTTATTCGGTTTGTTAACCAGTTGATAGTTATTTAGAGACGAAGAATAATTGAGTTTTGAGAATAATTCTCTAATTGTATTTAGGCGATCCGAAAGAAAGAAAAAGGAAGAAAAAAAAATAATAAAAAGAAAGAGAAAGAGAAATAGATAGTACAAAACCCGGTCATAAGCAAAACACGCGTAAAACTAACACAAAAACAGGTGTCAAAAGATATCCAGGTCAAAGTACCTGACCGAAATCCACGGAAAATAGAAATTGTTATATTTGGTTGAAGGAATAGAATTTAGAAATAATGATACGAGACGGGGTAGTGAGCGGATAGGCACACGCGCGATTGATGCATAACAGATGTCAGTCAAGCACCTGACCTACTTTCGTGTCCGCGGAGTATGGGAGTTTGTTATCAATTTGGCTGAAGAAATAAGATTTTAGGGACAATGAAAAAATATTAATAGGTAACGAACGAAAAGGGGTGTCATTGAGTTGATAAGTAACCGCTGGGGAAATGTATACGAAAACAAAACATTGATACACGAACCCTGACCATTTCTGGGGTTGAAGATAAGAACCACCCAAAATGATGAGTGGAGAATATTTTCAATTTAGATAATAAAGATTTTGTTAACAGGCCCCGAGCGAAAGAAAGAGGTGAAAAAAATTGTTTTAGCTCACGGAAGACGCCGACAAGGCGGAAAAATTCTTTCTTTAGGTCGCATCTAATTAGCGGCGGGCTGTTTTGACAACTACCACGTATACGAAAAAGACAATTTAAATTTTGTTTTTTTAAGCAATGTATTTCTTCCCCCCAGAACAAAGCCACGGATTGTCCACGCCCGATTGGAGACGTCACGAAGGAAGGAGGGAAGATACCGACCAGAGTCTCATTAGCCGAGGGCAGTCACATGATACATGAGGGAGGAGGAGAGACACCCAACCAGGGTCTCATTGGCCGAGAGCGGTCACGTGATGTGCGAGGGAGGAGGAAAGACGCTCGACCAGGACCCCATTGGTCGAGAGCGGTCACCTGACATACGAGAGACCAGGGGAAGCGGGTATGCACCTCCCCACCCAGAGGCACAGTAAGGAAGTAGGAGTGAAAGTAAGAGCGATAATAGGAAATCAGAAATAATGCGACTTTTGGAATTATCAAGAAAACCCTGGCGCCGACAGACCCACCCCAGTTTGTTACGGCGTCAATAAAAGCAGGACCCCAATCGACAGAGATCAGTTGCAGGGCGGACAGCGAGGGAGCTTGAACGCGGGCGGCGGGTCCGGTTCATTCGCCCCTTTGCGGGCAAGAGAATCCGGAGTGAAGAAATTCGTCCAGCCCAAGTCGAAGTGAAGAAAATTGCCCGAAAGCCTAAGAAGAGTTGGAGCTGCAGCCCGAAAGTCGAAGAGAAGTTAAATTTGCAGGCCGGACAGGCAGAAGAGTTGCAGGCCGGACAGGCAGAAGAGTTGCAGGGCGGACGACGAGACAGTTGCAGTTGGAGTTGGGTTTTCGCCTCGGACGAAGAAGAAGTTAACTTGCAGTTACGCGTAGGAGAAGTTGGAATCACACCAAGCCTATGAAGAGAAATTCGTCCAAGACAAGTCGAAGTGAATAAATTCGTCCAAACCAAGCCTAAGAATAGAAATTCGTCCAACCCAAGGCGAAGTAAAGGAATTCGCCTAACTCAAGTCGAAGTGAATAAACTCGTCCAACCGAAGCAGAAGAGAAGTTGATTCGCACACTGACGGCGAGGGAAATCAGCCGTGAACGACTGGTAGAGATCAGCGCTCAGTGTCGAAACCAAACCACACCCCGAAATGCAAATTTCTAGAGAACAAGCAACTCGAAGTCTTAAAGTTGTATAGTAGAAGCTTGGTGCCACAGTCCATAAAACGGGTCGGGAGGTAGGAACAATTTTGTGTAACGAACATTTAGATATAAAAGGTTGTTACCTTTTTCTTCAATAATTTTTGACCTTGTTAGTTTTTCTTTTACTTGTGTGTTATCACCCCCGTTGAACCCAGCTGGCATACGGCCCCAACCCCTGTTTGATCCTGTCTGTCTAAGATCTAATAACAACGTGGGTAGGCAGACCGGAGATCAGTGCAGTTACCCTAATAACCAGGCGTTGGAAGCGAGTTGGGAACGGCGAGGCTGGTATTCATCTAACCAAAGGGTTAGAACGTCACACTTGGAGCAGCGAGGAGCGAACAGCTGACTCCGCGGCAAAGACGTCACAACTGGTGCTGTCCGTGACCAGGATATCAGAGCCTGGAGAGCACGTGACGTCACAACTGGTGCCGCGAACGAGATCGAACGACACAGTCGACACTGCGACCAGGGGGGGCGACGTCACAGAAGACAACCTTTCTATTCCTTCACTTTCGAGGATCACAGGCGGAAAATGATTAATAATCTTCTTCCTCCTAGAAATCAAAATTAAAAATTGAGAAATATATTTATTAACCAATAAATGTTCTGGGTTTAGTAAATCTAATTTTTGACTTCCTGCGATCCGATTTTTTCCTATAAATAGCGTAAGTTAATTTAATAGTCTTTAGTCTTTCAGTATATAATCTACCAGATAATGTAAATAATAATGAATACACAAATTTTTGCATACTCAAATTAACTTATTGAGTAGTAAGTTATTTTTCGTTTTTAAAGTATTTTCCTGAACCAGATTGCGCAGTTTATGTTACGAAAATACTCGAGAGAGAATAATAATAGTAGAGAGTTATCAATTGACAGTTTTCACCTGACGGCTAAATTGCGTTACTGTTGTGGCCTTGTTAGAGCCAGAAATAACGACACACAGAGAGGAATTGAGTTAAACAAATATATTAACAGAAACAGTAATACAAACATATACAAACGAGAGTGTTACAACAAGAATGTTCAGTCCGACTGTCAGAGCTGACTGCTGGAAACTTCCCTCTCTAGAAGGCAGTGCTTGCTCCTATTTGGGAGAGTCAATGTGTGCGTGGATAAATTACCATAACAATTACACTACACATACGTCTTATAATATAATTTTCATGCATACCTTTCATCCTAGACGAACACAGTTCATTTCTTGCGTGTTGTAAATAGAAAAACGAAACATTTTTCGTATAAACTTTGTTTGCGAGG
Organism: Acanthosepion pharaonis; assembly: GCA_903632075.3. Classification (NCBI taxonomy): domain Eukaryota; kingdom Metazoa; phylum Mollusca; class Cephalopoda; order Sepiida; family Sepiidae; genus Acanthosepion; species Acanthosepion pharaonis. Next base: position 1,445,108 of record CAHIKZ030002678.1, on the reverse strand, counting down.
AACTTTAAAACCAGTTTCTTTCATCTTTAAAGAAGACAAAGTTTATTTTTATAATCAATAATAAAATTACCTAAATTTATAGAGATGTATTTTTAATCGTTATCCCCCTAAGCAAGGCAGTACAGCCACGAGCATGCAATGGGTTACAGGGTGTGGAGGAATTAGGAACAAAAACATTAGTAATGAGGAGAAAAGGAAAAGAGCAATCAGGGGGATAGTAGATAGCGATCAACATTGCATTTAAATTTTTGCAGATTAAAATTCATTGGAAATCATGGACCCGGGAGAGAGTTCTAAAAGCGAGAAGTGCGAGAAAAGAAAATGTTAGCACAGAAGTTACGGCTACATCTAGCTAGCTGAACAGTAAATTAATGAGATCTCACCGACAGTCTAGTATTGCGCTTAAAGTCATACAGTCTAGGTACCATAGGCAAGATATTATCCGAATTATTACCTTAGGGTAGCTGGCAAGTGACTGAAGCCGAGCCGCAAGATCAAGACAGTTAATATTGCTGATTCTTCTTTGGATGTTATCAAGGAGCGCAAGGAAAATAGCAGGGACACCGAACCATATATGACAGCCATATTCTAAGCATGGACGAATGGTAGACTTATAGATATACAAGATAAATTCAGGAAAGAAAAATTATCTCAACTGAGAATATTAGCCCAAGAAGCCGCAGTGAGTCTCTTTCTTGGAGGATAGCATCAGCCATGCTAATGGGAAATGGATCTCTCAATTGATTAATGGAGAGAAGATTAGTTTTAGATGCGTTAAAATTGACAAGCTATCTTTTGCCCCAATTGACAGGATTTTGAGTTCGTTTTAGACATCGGCTGCCATTTTGACTTTGTTATCGAGGCTGGAGTAAACGGTAGTGTCACCAACTAAGATGCCATGCTGAGAGCGGATGTCAACCGGAAGGTCATTAATGAAGATTAAAAATAGCGTAGGACTAAGAATGAAGTCCTGGCGGAGATCCGCATTAGTACGAAAAGATGTAGACGAATGGCCGTTCAGGATAACTTTCATTTCATAATTTAATATCAACAACTAGGTCAGCTCAAAAACGGACACGCAATTACAGTAGCTTTTCAGCTTTTACACCTGAATGTCAGAGACTGTCAAAGGCTTTCGAGATGTACAATGCTATAGGCCGGGCATCACTGTTTTTATTTAGCTCATGATAGACTCTTTCCGCAAATATAGTTAGTCCATCTGCAGTTGATCTGGAGAAACAAAAGACGTATTACTTGTCTGAGAAAAGGTCCTGTGATGAGAGATGAGGAACCAATTCAGCATTGATGAGGTCCTCTAGGACTTTCCCAAAAAGAAGCAGAAGGCTAATAAGCCGATAGGTTGATCCGTCAGATTGTTCAACAGAGTTCTTAAAAACTGGCACAACAGACAATGACTTCTAACAAGCAGGAAAGCAGGCGGCGGCAAGGCATTTATTATACAAGAGGACATGAGTTAGGTTAGGAACACAGATCAAGTCTACATGCTTTGTGGGGATCAAGGTTAGAGATGATAGCAGAAGGAGATATATGCATATCACGCAACAGAGAATCAGTTCTAAATAGGAAGTTAGGCAATGATACTCCAGATGAGTCAAGAGTAGAGTTTGAAGAGAATTTAGAGAAAAAGCATTCAGCTTTATCAACAGAGGATAATAACACCTCAAATCGATTGAATAGAGGGTGAAGAATAGAGACTTTGTAGTTATTTAGTACCCTATTACGGAGACAGCAGTAATCACTAGAGCCAAAATTTTTAGAGGCTACGCGGTGCCTCATTCTCTCATCAAAAAGAAACTGGCTTTTTTGAGGACTCGGTTACATTTTTTATGAGCAGTAGCAAATAGACATCTGTTATGATGAGAGCTGTCACGCAGGTATAGCCGGAAATAGTGGTTCCTGTGTGCTATGGCGACCGAGCATGCTAGTGTGAACCATGGAGAGAATTCCGATTTCACTTCGTATTTCCGAGGAGTGAAAGCGTCCATGTCGGCTTTGAGCTAAGAAGAAACTTCAATGGCGCAATTTTCATTTGGAAGTTTGAAGCGTCACGAAGAAAAGCCCGGAAGTCAGCCTGCTGGTACCGGAAAGAGGTGTTATGAATAAGGGTTTCTTATTTAATGAATGCTTGGAAGGAGATATCAACTGCTACCACAGAGTGGTCTGAGCTCCCAAGAGGGCAATATTGTGAAACCTAAAAATAGTAGAGTGGAGATAAGAAATAGATCCAATGCAGAAAAATGTTGCTCGGTTTGGCTAGGGAAACGAGTAGGGAAGTCTATGATTTGAGTGAGGGATTTGAATAATTTAATATCTATATACTGGCAACATCAGTACCATTAGAATGTTTCAGCCAAGTGTCGTGGTGAGCATTAAAGTCACCAAAGACAAAGATGTCCGCAAATGGATGGCGAAAATTGCCTTTTCTATAATGTCAGCTATTGAGTCTAATATATTGCAATCTTGGTAAGAGGTGGAGGGATAAAGAAAAAAGCGATAGTTTAGTAGTGAAAGACGGAAGCACATGAAAGAGTCCTCAGATGCCTCGAGTGACGCTTCCCTGGTTATCGGAAGATTATTCCGGATGTAAACATCAAGGGCGTGTATGTGAATGCTGGAATCTTTTCGGTAAAGGGAATGTATTTGAAGATCATTTCTTTTCTTCGATTTTCACACACTTTTTCTTCTACATACCTATATATATATATATATATATATATATATATATATATATGTGTGTGTGTGTGTGTGTGTGTGTGTGTGTGTGTGTGTGTGTGACCAAAAGCAATTGATAGCACGTAATCAGGACCAAGGATTCAAGTATACTAGCCTTGTTCAACTAATGATCATGCCAGATTATGTATTCTCTCCTACAAAAACCTGGTTAGTTCTTTGCGGGCTAAATAAAGACAAAAACAGGCGTCAACAACAGGGGTTAACTACCTACAATATCAAGTGGGCATGTTGGGAAACGAGTAACAGGCAGAACCTAAGTACTGTACCAAATAACAGAAACCACAATGCTTGAGGACTTTCAATAGCAGCGAAAACTAAAATAGATAACACTTGCAAGATGTCCATGCTATATTAATTCGAACAAAATGTTAAGAAGGAAGCTCCTTTCAATATTGGCAAAAGCAATAACAGTGAACATGAGAAACCTAATTCCCTGAAAAAATTGTTTTAAGAGATAAAAATTTCATAAATTTCAACAAAAAGTAGTGCTAGTTGCTCTATCAATGAATGCCGAATATTTCCTTATAAGAAAAAGGCTAATGTTAATATTGTCATTATATTATTACATATGCGTGCATTTTTAAGAATTAATGTTTTATTTGGTATAACGATATTACGATTTTCCGATATTACGATATTAAGTTATTCCGGTATTATGAGGGGTTACCCAGATTTTCTGTCCAATGTTCAGACTTTTTTCATTTCTCATTATTAGCAGTGGGAACTTTTCAGCACCTTCTTGCAGATTTAAATTTTATATTTTTATATTTTTGTTATTTATATGATTTCTTCTTTATGCAACTGACTCATATATGTTATAAGCATTCATATATATATATATATATATATATATATATATATATATTCTTATCTATATTAAACTACTTGTATGTATGCTACCCACTTGCACCAAATTCCTTTGTTTCTCCGACTCTTTGTTGCACAATGCAATATCACTCATAAAAGAAATGAATATGGTCTGCCTTTCTGTTTCTAAAATGGAAAAAATATAAGCGGAAATCCGGGGTCTGCGATGTAGTCAAATTTGCGATCAATAATCAGACGCTTGAAGAGACGTGGAAAATAATGTGGCAGAAGCCGAAATAACAAACAGGGTGGAGACAAAACCAAGAGAAAAGTTGCAAAGTGTCGGTAATTGTGGAAGAGAATAAGGTTAATCGGACAGTGGGTGGATAATTGTGTAACAGGAGCGGTTACGAAAAAAAAAAAACTAGTATAACAATAAAAAGTAATTTGGAATCGACGCTAAAAGATAAGGGAGATAATCCAGCAAATGAAATTGTAAAAAAAAAAAGATTGAAGATGCTGAACAATATTCAGTTTCACTGAGAATGTATGAATGTTGGTTGAAAATTAGACAGAAAAATAATATATAAGGAATTCAATGCGAAATAGTCAATCGTTATACACTTTTATAAAATATTCTTTAAATTTCTATCTACAAGATTCAATAACGACAAAATGGAGGATAAGTTTGATTGGTTAGATTTCTGCCGCTTATCAAGCTTTTGTGGGGTGTTTAATACCGAAACATTTTGATTGTATGAATAATTCCCTTTTTTTTTCTTTTTTTTTTTTTTTTTTGTGAGTTAATATTGCAGTAAAAATATTTTGTGACAACAATTCCTCATTCAAAGTCACTATCCATTCCACTTCCTACACATCCACACTAATAATAAGGCAATTTTGTTCACCGAATTACCAAGTTTCGATGACGCCTGTTGGTTAGTTTTCGTAATCATTTTTTTAAAGTGAGATTCGCCTTGTACAACACCTGTGATCTACTCAAGGTAGTGGATGACAAAGCAGGAGGCATATTTTATATATAGATATAAGGGGAAGATTGCGGTTAACCCCAGACGTAAACAGATTAAGATTGTAGTGCTCAGGAAAACATTCTCTTGGGTGTCGGTTCAACAGAGCAGTGCTTCGCGGGAAGTAACTGTTCGAGTGGAACTTCCATCATACCAATGAAATACGGAGGGAATGAGAGTAGTTCGCTACAATGTGCCTAACATGGCGGACATTTGCCGTAAAGGTTAGAACTGGTGGAAATAAAGAATCTAGTTCGTCTAAGCCCTTTTCATGCAAGTAGCGATAGAGCAAAGAGAGGCTTGCGACATCTCGTCTGCAAGAGAGTGATTTTATGGCGGAACATAATTCATTACCTACAAAGACGCAGAGACGCTTTTGGACTCTATAGAGACTAGAAAGAGAGGCTGAGTAAACCCTACCCAAATATGTTAGCAGTACGCCATTTTAGACCTGATCTAGGTTTTTAAAGTTAAAGGATAACACGAGGAGTTAGGTACTTACAAGAGCCATACAGAGAACCGACCATTTTTTTGCCATCTTTAACTATGGATCGTATGTACTATTTCCACATGAGGACTGGGTTGGGTTTGAGGCACTATACGCGCTCAAAGCACGGGATCTTCCTGAGGAAACATCCAGTCATCGTGACTTGTAACTTGTAATATAACTAATTTCATTTTCTCATCAGTAACATTCTCTCGTGGTATGATAATCTGCCACTTAGGATAGATATTCTGAAAATAATACCTCCTTCGTATTTACTGGGGAAATACAACAAATACTGGGGACAAGTAACACCTTTAGATAGAAAAAAATATAACACACTAGCAGCATGGCCCGGCGTTGCCCGTGCTTGATTCAAAAATCGTACTACTTATACAGCAATCGCTATCACTTGACTTAAAATATTTTTGCCCTTTACTGTCTTTAAAGGAGTGTCCTTTGCCGTGCTGATGTTGCTACATACCTTACTTCTTGCCTATCTCACACTGCGATTTTTTTTCTAAGCTCTATACTAAACATTAAATCTGTTACGAAAAAAGAACTAAACAAAATGAACACAAACGTATCAGCTTTAAAAAAGGACTCGTAACTGGAAAAACCGAATGAAAAAAGAATGTTAACAACAAATACTTTTTCACACCCAACCCAGTTCTGCAAAATCTGAATCAACATTGAGTTTAAGCAAACGAATGAGCCAATTGTAGTAAAGTGCCATGCACATTTAAATTTTTCCCACTTGTGACGAATACAGCCATAGATTTTTTTTGCATGCTAGCATGCTAGTTAACATTCGTGTCACTCAGCTGTTGGCTCTCACGCTGACCAATAGAATATTCCTGCCTATTCGTGGCAGCCAGCTATTGGCTCTCACTCTGGCAAGTAGAAAATGGCCGCAAACTACATGAAAAGTTCCGTAGAAGCATGAAAAAATCGATTATTTCCACTATCGATGGGAGTTGGGAAATGTATAGTCGGTCTTGGCCTTCCCGCTAACTTGGAGCATATGCATGTAAATTTCGGTGCAAATCCGTCGAAAATTGCGGCCATCCATTCGTTACACACACCCACACACACACATCCTGCCTTTTATAGATAGAGATTCACTTGGTTTGGAGGTTTTATTATGACGTCGATTACGAATTATCTCGTGCTCGACGACGAATTATCTCGTGCTGACGACGTGTCTTGGCATTGTTTTCACATTAAAAGCACCACTGAGAATAAATTCTTTGTTGGCGCCCGCAGATGATAATGGATCATAAAATGTCGAGCACGAGATAACACGTCGTCAGCACGAGATAACTCGCCGTCGGTGCAAGATAATTCGTCGTCGATCCCGAGATAATTCGTAATCGACGTCATGATACACCGTAGAAAATAAATATATATTCCAGGTTATATACATGTCTATACTAAATGAATCGATTTTCATATTACTACACTTTTCTAAAAATCTTATATATATTGTCTATCTGAAAAGTTGTTCTCCTTAGGTTATGGTATATGTCCTGTCAGGACGTAGGCAATCATGACTTCACACAACGTTCAGTCTTTTGTTTCTGTAAGCCATTTTTATCGATTTAAGGTCCAGCTTTTTTTCCTGTTCTGTCATCAATCGCATAAACAGAAGTGATTCCAAATTACAATGATGCGCTGTGATGTTTTCCACTCTCCTATTTGTCGCAATTATTTTCGCAAACAAAAATTCGGATCATTTTTAATATTTTATTCGAAATTGAAAGACAATGTGAAATGAAGGAAAAAGTCATATCTGAATTCAGAAAACCGCGGAGAAGACAACAGGAAACCACTTCGTTATCCTTCCGAAGAAAGCACATTTCACAGATGAAAAAAAAAATGATCCATGGAAAATCATGATTGCTTAATTTGGGACATGACACTCACGGAAAAAAAAAACAACTTTCCCTAAAAAGAAAGGTTGATTTTTAGTCAGCAAATTACTTTAACATATCAAGCTTATTAATCGGGTTTCAATGTGTATTTTATCTAATTTAGGAATCTCAATTACTATAGGAGAAAATCTCGTTAGAAACAAAAAAAAGTGTACCCAACTACCAGCATCTCGAGTGGTTGCACGGCAGCGAATGCTGGACAATCTCATCGCAGATGAAGCATCGACTTGAGGCAACATAAATGTGGTTCTACAGAAGGATGATTAGGATACCATGGACTGAACATGTGAGCAATGACGATGTCTTGGAGAAAATGGAAACAAAAGGCATCAGAAAGAGATTATTGAACTTTCTACGGCACATAATGAGGAATGAGGTCTTGGAAAATTTGACGTACGCAGGACTCATTAAAACCAATAGACACAGAGAAAAACAACAAATAACCTGCTTGAGTAAATGGTTGGTAGAACAGGGATTACGAGAGACAGCAAAAAGACAAACATTAGTAACAGCTACAAAGGATTGGAAATTGTGGAGCGCCATGATCACCCACGTCCTGAAGTGGAAGAGGAAGTTATTTATTCTATTAACATTGTTCGGGCTGTTATTCTCAATTTTACTGTCACATTCACGACATTTAGACCGTTGTACTCTCCGGTCGTCTTCAGGTAAAATTTGTTGGGATTTCGGATCAAACCCTTTATTTAGTCCACGGGGGTAGATTGTCCTAATACCACGGACCTTGCCTTTGGATAGCTCGGTTTTAGTTAGTTCACCTTGATAACTCTCAAAGGTTTTGTTCACGGACAGATCTCCCAACTCTTTCAGATCAGTCAACCAACGCTTTTATCTAATGGACCATTAATCACTTTTTCCAGAGCTCATATTATGATTTTTTTTTCTATATTTTTTCACGTCACTTATTTTTATTCTTGTAATATCAACTAAAGAAGGCCGGAGCGTAAAACGACCAAAATTTTGTAAATGTGACAGTAAAGATGAGGACACCAGAATGAAAACTATAAATAGTGTAAATAGTTAAAATACTTCATCTCAGAAATAGAGAAATGAAGAGGAAGTTGTTTAATATACATATTTTATTTATAAAATACGGAATTCAATGAGAGGTGTCTAAGAAGTCTATCTAAATTTTGCTTCATTTATGTGTCGGGTCCCTTCAAGATGTTGGCGATTACGACGCTCCACAATTTTCTGTCATTTGTAACTCTTAATGAATTTGTCTTTTTGTCATCACTCCTAAACATTGTTCTGCTACCATCTACTCAAGCTCGCTATGTAGGTTATGCGACGTTGTTCATCTGTCCCTATTGACCTTTAATATGGTCCTGTGAGTATCAAATATTCCAAGCTTTCTTTCCTGATAATGTGCTCAAGAAATTTCAACTATCGCTTCCTGATGTTAATTGTCAGTAACCTTTTTGTTTTCATTTTATCTAAAATGTCGTCAATATTCAATGCAAGATATTCTCAAAATTCTTGTGTAGAACCAGATTTCTGAAATCTCTTCTAAACGTAGCTCCGCCATCCATTTACAATTACTCGATAATTTACGTGTTGTTTGCGTCAGCCTCTTTCCTTTTCAATTTCTCCAGTGAATATCAAATTGTCTAAACTCTTTTTCCTCAATATGTATTCTAGATAATTCAACTGGCTTTTTTCTGATGTTTATAATTTTTACTCTTTGTAAAATACTTACATGTACAAGTGTATGTATACACTGCTGATTTTATAGGTAGCCATATTGATATGGCAAGATTTCAAAGTGGATCTTTTCAAACATCATATCAGAATCACACATAATACTACGAAAATTGGTTCATTGTATTAGACAATTTCTCTCGCCAGGATGACGGCAATATTCAAACCCTTTATTTAGTCCACAGAGAAGATGAACGAAAAGTAGACTACTGAATTGGTAAGATAAATTTAATAGTTTACTTTTCGTTCATGCAACGTCACTCCTGCTATTTATTTAGAGATTCTTGATAACATACAAGGAAGAATCAGCAAATTTTATTGGTCCTGACTTGACATCTCGCCTTCAGTCCCTTTCCAAATGCCGTAAAATAGCTACCCTGTGCCTTTTCTATTTTTCATGGTAATTGTTCTGATAAACCTTCCTCGATGTTAACGAGATTTTATGCATTTAAGTGCAGTACTAGATTGGCAGTAAGATCTCATCATTTTTACAGTGGAAACAGTTGGATGTAACCATAGGTGCTTCACTAGCAGTTTCTTCTGTCGCACTTCTCGCTTGTGGAGCTCTCTTCAAGCTTCTTGCTTTCTGGTAAATTTGATCTTAAAAAACTTTAATGCAATGTCAATCGTTATATTCTGCCTTTTTAATTGCTGTTCATTTATTTTTCTCTAATATATCGAAATCTTTAATAATGTTTTCTTTTTCTCACATTCTCTCATAATCATCAAGCCCTTACATCTTAGTGACTTTAATGCCTTTCTTAGAGTGAAATGATTAAATAAAATCTCATATTTCTTGTAAAAGCTTTAATATTTTGCAAGCGATAAATTTCTTTTCTGGCGTTCTCAAATAAAACCCGTATTAAGGGAAGGAAATATATAATACTAATAACATATATATATATATATATATATATATATATATATATATATATATATATATATATATCAATCGAAGCGTTGAAAGGAAGGAAGAGTCAAATAAAAACGACGCCATTGAGCTACTATTGTGCGTACTTTAGTGGGATTTCTTTTGTATTTCAGGAGTTGATAGCTGTTATCTACGTCTGGCCGGGCAACAGGGTGTAATGGCACTCAGTTTCCCGACTCTGTTGAACAAATAGTTCCGTTCTGAGAAAAACTAAAAAGAGAGAAAAGCTCTGAAGTTACGCAAGCGTAAAAAAAAAAGAAGAACGACCAAATTTTGGAATATATCCCGGTGTAGTGCAAATGTGCGTGCGTTTCAAATCTAATATTCTATTATATATGTGAATGAAAGGATGTTTTTTTAGACCGCAGACGGTGAAAGAACTAAGGGAAAAGAAGGAAAGTATAGATGAAAAAAAAAAGGAATGTTTAAGGAATAAAAAAGGAAAAAAAAAGAAAAATATAGAAAAAAATGGAAGTAAAAAAGAAGTTACAATAAAATAATAATTATGAAAAGAAGAAAGAAAGAAAGAAAGAAAGAAAGAAAGAAAGAAAGAAAGAAAGAAAGAAAGAAAGAAAATCGTTCATGAAGTTAAAGGAGGTGAAAATGCAACAAAAACAAATAAACAAAGAGAAAGAAAAGGAAAGTGGGAATGAAGAGAAAAAGAGCAGGGAGAAAGAAGAAATGAAGAAATTGGAACAGACGATGAAGAGAAAGTAGAGGAAGACATTACGAAGTTGATGTAGCAGAAAGAAAAAGATGATGATGATGATGAAGAAGAAGAAGAAAGAGATAATGATGAAAAAGATGATGATGATGATGATGATGCAGAAGAAAGAGATAATGATGAAAAAGATGATGATGATGATGATGCAGAAGAAGAAGAAGAAGGGAAATGAAAAAGTCACAGAGTAAGTCAGGAGAGGGAAGAGCAGGAAATAAAGAATTAGTAATCGAAGATGGAAAAAGGTGGAGAGTGAGAAAAACATGAAATGCAGAAGAAGAAGATGATGATGATGATGATGATGATGATGATGATTAAGGAGGATAGAAGGAGAACGAAACAATGAATAAATGAGAGAAGAAAATAGTAGGAGGAAAAGCAAGAAATGATGAAAGGGGAGGAAAAAAGAAGATAAAAATAAAAGAAGAAGAAACAGCAGACGATGAAGCAGAAGAAGAAGAAGAACAACAACAACAACAACAACAACAAGATTAACTAGAGGCGAGAAAACGAGTGAAAGCATAAGATAACTAAATAAAGTAAGGAATTCATTTTTAAAAAACATCATACAAAAAGCTAATCAAGCAGAAAAAAAAGAAATAAAAAGAAATACGCAAATAAATGTGTCATGGCAAGTCTTAAAGACGAAGAGAATTTCAGAAAGAAACAGTTGAGGTAAAAAAATGCAAAAATGTATAAAGGGAACATCCTAAAAAAAGGGAAAATAAAAGTAACCCAAGAGAACATCTGAAAAAAAGACATACAAATAAAACGTTGAGAAGAGGGAAAACTTGGGTTAGTGAGAAGAAAGAAAGAAAGAAAGAAAGAAAGAAGGAAAGAAAATGAAAAAGAAAAATTGAGAAAGACTGCTGCTCGAACAAAAGAAAGAAAAAAGAGTGGAAGAAGAGAAATCAAGAAAGAACGCTAGAACATTTACCAGAAGGAAAGAAAGCGTTGGAAAAGGAATAAATACGAAAACATTTAAAAAGATAGAAAAACAAAGAAACAAATAAGAAAAAACAAGAAAGAAAATGAAAGAAATAAGAAGAGAAAACAAGAAAGAGTGCTAGAACCTTTAAAAGAAAGAAAGAAAGAAAGAAAGAAAGAAAGAAAGAAAGAAAGAAAGAAAAGACTGAAAAAGAAAGAAGAGAAAGAAAGAAAGAAATAGAGAAAGAAAGAAAGTGTAGGAAAAGAGAATATCTAAGAAATAATGCGAGAACATTTTGAAAAGAATGAGAAAGTAATAAAAAAAGAAAAGCTGAAAATGAGTAAAGACGAAAGAACGCTAAGATATTTACAAGAAAGAAAGAAAGAAAGAAAGAAAGAAAGAAAGAAAGAAAGAAAGAACGCTAAGATATTTACAAGAAAGAAGGAAAGAAAGAAAGAACGCTTTCCAAGAAAGGAAAGAAAGAAAGAACGCTTTCCAAGAAAGAAGGAAAGAAAGAAAGAACGCTTTCCAAGAAAGAAGGAAAGAAAGAAAGAAAGAAAGAAAGAAAGAATGAAAACGTGGGAAAAGGAAATATGCCAGAAATCATGCGAAAATAGTTGAAAGAAAGAAAGAAAGAAAGAAAGAAAGAAAGAAAGTCGAAGTAGAGAAAACAAGAAAGAACGCATCAACATTTAAAGAAAGAGAGAAAGAAAGAATAAGATTTAAAACGAAAGAGGAAAATAATAAGAAAAAGGCAATGAGAAAATACAATAACAAAAACAGAGAAATGAGATAAGAATAAAATTATGAGTGAACGTGAGCGAGAAACGAAAAAAATTAAAGAAAGCTAGAATGGAAAAAAAAAACGATGAAAAAGTAACGAAAGAAAAATAACAACCCTCAGCGAATTAACATGATGATGAGCAAAGGAAGGTGAAAAGATGCTGAGAACATCCATTGATTTCAGCGTCAAAAGGAAGCTGTCTTCATCTGTCAGTTGTTGGCTTCGAATGAATGTAATGACGTGCTACATAAAATGTATGCGTTCGGCTTGGGCTGCATGGAAAGCCTTTTAATTTCTTATGAAAGACTAACTCGACAACCGATGAGAAACAGAGCAGCGAGGGAAAGATCACAGAAGAGAAAAAAATGGGAGTCGCTTTCATAAACAGACATTAGACATGGAACACGATTTTCATGTGCGTTACTGTGCTTATACTTATTTGTATGATTACATTTCTTTACACGTTAGGGAAAAATGACAGAAATGATAGCGACAGGAACAGTAGTAATAGTACTTAAAGTTATTCGAGGTCCCGAGATAAGGTATTTCAAATTATTCCACGTATCATGTTTCAGTCGATTTCTCTCATAAAGTTATTTTTTGCCAATATATTCCTTGGTTTGTAAACTAAATAGTGGCCATCATTAAAACTAGTATTACCTGTAGAAATTTTCCAGGTTTCCTGTTTGGACGTTGCTTTATTTATCTATTTATTTATTTTTATTTCGTTCTTTTTCTCACTGAAATCAAACAGCGACTCTGATATGTCTTTTCCATCTTTCCACTCGATCAAACGGAACAGTCCATTATTTCCGATGTATGGACAGGGTGTTTCTTTCTATCTATCTATCTATCTTTTTCTCACTGAAATCAAACAGCGACTCTGATATGTCTTTTCCATCTTTCCTCTCGATCAAACGGAACAGTCCATTATTTCCGATGTATGGACAGGGTGTTTCTTTCATCTATCTATCTATCTTTTTCTCACTGAAATCAAACAGCGACTCTGATATGTCTTTTCCATCTTTCCTCTCGATCAAACGGAACAGTCCATTATTTCCGATGTATGGACAGGGTGTTTCTATCTATCTATCTATCTATCTATCTATTTCTTTTTCTCGCTGAAATCAAACAGCGACTCTGATATGTTTTTACCATCTTTCCCCTCGATCAAACGGAACAGTCTATTATTTCCGATGTATGGGCAGGGTGTTTATTTCTATCTATCTATCTATCTTTTTCTCACTGACAACAAACAATGACTTTGATATGTTTTTTCTGCCTTTCCACGTCATCAAAACGGAATAGTCCATTAATGATGTGGTATTGTCAGGGCGTTTCTTTCTTTCTTTTGTTCACTGAAACCAAACAGCGTTTCTTATATGACTGTCCCGTCTTTCCTCGCGATCAAACGGAACAGTCCATTATTTATGATGTATTAGCAGAGCCTTTCTTTCTCACTTTATTTCTTTATTTCTTTTTACTACTGAAAAACAACCAGTGACTCTAATTTGTCTTTTCCGTTTTCCCTCGGAATCAAAACGGAGCAGTCCATTATTTATGAGGCATTGGCAAGACATATCTTTGTTTCTTTTTCTCATTGAAACCAAACAGCGTCTCAGATATGTCTTTTCCGTTCTTCCTCGCTATCAAAACGGAATAGTTTGTTATTTATGATGGATTGGCAGAGTTTTCTTTCTTTCTTTATCTCACTGAAACTAAATAGCTTACCTGATATGTCTTTTCCGTCTTTCCAGGTGATCAAAACGGAACAGTCCATTAGTTATTGGGTATTGGCAGGCAGTAAAGTACGTACGTGTCTACTAAGTAAATAGTGGGGGGTGCTAATTAGAATTATAATACGAAGTAGGTTTGTACGAGATCTGATCTCAAATCTCATATCAGGAGAACTGGCAATTGTTCTAAAGAACTTCCCCCGCCCCCGGAACGTCGATCGCATGAATTAAAGATTGCTACTAAATTAATTCCTATATTTCATCGTTTTACTGTTGAACTAGCTTGATGAAACCGTAAGTTCTATTCTAATAGTTTCTCTTCTCGTACTTCTTGCCTGTGGAACTCTCCTTTGGTTTCTTCTTTCCCTGTCTTGATTTTCAAAAAATTAAATGCAACGTCAATAGCTATTTTCTACTTCCTTAATTCTGTTCTTTTATTCTCTTCTCTCCTTACTAGCATCTCCGCATTTTATTACATCTTCAACAAACCCCTTGCGTCTTAGTGGCATTATTGCCTTGCTTTGGGTGAAACTAGTAGTCCCAGTTTTTATAGTATAAGAAATTTAAGCTGTTTGAGCGTATATCGTCTGCTTTTCTGAAATACTTTGATAGGCTATGGATTAATTTTTAAATTTCAAAAATATTTTTGGTAAATTTTGAATTGTAGGAAATCAACTGCGTTTGTTTTTCATCCGGAACCAATCAATACGTTTCCCTCCAAATTCTGAGAAGTGAATTTGGAGCCTACTTTTAGGTAATAAAAGGGGACCCAGGAGTTAATTCAAGGAGTCGACGAACATCTGCTGCTGGAACCTAGGTTGCTCCGCCCCAGAAAGACAAACAACACAGAAGAAATTTCCTTACAGTAGGCGTTGCAATTCATTCGATATAGTCGCTCAACTTCATGTCAGTGAAAAACGTGAAGCGAGGAATGCATATAGTATTGATCTCCTGGAGTTTAGCATCAGCCATAGTAATGACAGAGAAAAGTAGTTTGCTTAGTTTCTTAAAGGCAATGAACACTGTTCCTATGCACGTTTAGTTACGCGTTGCGATTTTTTTATCGTTTCTTATTATGCTAACCCGATAGTTATATTTCTATACCTGCTTGATTTTGACGTCTCCAATACGAAGACCACACCTTGTGCTGTTTTTTCTCCCCCACAACCTTGCGTATGAACAATAGCTATTCACAAACTGATCATGCTGTCCCCGCGAAATCCTTTGAGAGTACGTGTCATGCATGCACATGCCAAAAATAAACAGAATTTTTGCGTGTGTAATAAAACAAACAAAATTACACCGACATGAATGCAATATGTATGAATGAAGATAAATATGTATATCTGAGAATATATGTAGGAATCGTATAGGTATTTGCGAAAATGTTTGTACATATTCATTGGGAAAGATCACTCTAGAATTTTCATTCGAACAAATATCATTATGAATGAATTCATTCAAACTGCTGTTTCGCCCGATGTATTCTCCGACCTTCTTCATTTGTTTTTACTATTGCTCCATTATTTTATTACCCGTAGCTTATTGTAGTGAGCTTCTTATTTTTTTTCTCTGCGTTTTTAATCGAGCTAAATAACCAGATTGATTTGGTTTTTTACGGTTTATCAACCTTTTGCGAGTTATTTAAAGCCACAAAATAATTTTAGATTGCAAGAGATTTTTGGATATAATAATGATTTTTACTGATACAAGCTCTACGACTTGCCCCATAGCCGCACGGGGAAGAGGTGGATACGTAAGTTATTCAAGGCTATTTGCGTATATTTGAATATAACGAACTTAATTGGAATTCGATGTTGCGATTTTTAATTCTGCGCCATTATACATTACACCGCCCGCAAATCCATGTGAACAGCTCGAGGTATTCCCAAGCGGGTACTGACCAGGCTTGATGTTGCTTAACTTCGGTGATCATAAGAGAACCGAAGTTTCAATGTGATATTATCGTATGCCTGAATGCGCAGAATAGATATTTCAAAGCCTTCATTTTTTTTTTAGCCTTTTTATTATTATACAAAGTAATAAGGCCACTAAGATCAAGGGGTTAAAGTGTGCGAGAAAATATAAGAAGCTATGACTCACCATTTCACATACACAGTATCAACTCATCCTCAATCCTTTCATATTCCATTAGAAAGGAGGAAGTTCCATCACAACTTCTTTACCAGATTTGTGACTTTGTGCAACAGACTCATGAGAAGATACTTTCTCAGTCACTACAATCTTAACCTCTTCAAGTCTAGGGTCAACTGTTGTCTATTCTCATAATATGCACATTTTACTCCCTCTCCTTACAACAACCTCATTCAGTAACCCTCTACCTTGAGTGGCTCTTGAGGTTGTATTGAGCAAACAATAGCATAAAAAATGATCCAAATTAGCTCTACAATTTGAACCTTTTTCCTTTCCAATAATCAATATCCCATTTTGCTTATTGAGAGAAATGATTGATTGATTCGTTTTCTACGACTTATCAACCCTTTGCCAGGTTATTTAAAGCCAGGAAATATTTTTTGATGAGAAGATTTTTTTTTGAGATAATAATGGTTTAGTAATACAAGTCTTACTAATTAACCCATAACAAGGGGAAGAAGTGTATTTGCACATAAGTGAATATAACAGACACTACGGGAATTGGAACTCAGTTGTCCAATTCATAATTCTGAGCCATTATCCATTGCACCACCCACACATCCAAACTTACAGCCCTTGGTATTCCCGAGCAGTCATCCATCTAAGTACTGATCAGGCTTGACATTGCTTAACTTTGGTAATCATACGAGAACTGGTGTTTCAATGTAATGTGTCTGTAAAGCTTTATATAGAGAAAGATATTTATTATAATGACAGATAATGTTATCAAAACCATTCAGTCCCAGACAGTTTAATCCAAGTACTTAATATTTTTTATTATGTGAAGTTGTTTATAACAATAATTTTACAGCAATGAATGTAAATAGTTCTACTTTTTATCTCCTTTGCTTGATGTTATCAGCTTGTTGTTATTATCTAATAGACCCTGACCCAATGTGATCACCAAAAAGCAGCCTCCTTTGTATTTTAAAATCTACATAAACTCCACAAAACAAGTCAGACAAGTTGTACTTGATGAAAGTCTGATGGATAAAATCTTGGAAAATGGAGTCAGTGAATCAGGTTAAAATTCTTGCTAGAAGAGTCATCCATCTAAGTTCTGACCAGGCTTGATGTTGCTTAACTTCGGTGATCATAAGAGAACCGATGTTTCAATGTGATATGATCGTATGCCTGAATGCGCAGAATAGATATTTCAAAGCCTTCATGTTTTTTTGTTTTTTTTAGCCTTTTTATTATTTAACCCCATACAAAGTAATAAGGCCACTAAGATCAAGGGGTTAAAGTGTTCTAGAAAATATAAGAAGGAAACATTATTAAGAAGAAAAACAAAAGAACTGATACTAAGAAGACAAAAGATAACGATTGATACTGCATTTAAATTTACAAAGATCAAAGTGTACCGAAAGCAAGAAGTCGGAAGAAAGTTTCAAAAGCGAGAAGAACAAGAGAAGAAACTCTTATCATAGAAATTATGGTTACATCTAGGCATTTTCATTCTAAAATGATAAGACTTTGCTACCAATCTAGGACTGGCAGAAGTATCAAATGATATTAGTCAGCAATAATGAAAGCATTGGCGAAAGGTAGTCGTATAAATGGGTAAAATGGATTCTGGCCAGAGGAATTGTCTGGCACGACACAATGAACCAACTTTCAATTACTCGTCAATGGATTCAATATAATCTTTTCGTTTCATGTCAGCAGCAAACGTTATCCTAAGAAGAGGCACTCTGTTACTCGCCTGGAGATAAAGTGAGCGGATTCGTTTTGGAGGCGCTAAAATTAACAAGACATTCCTTTGTATTGAGAATATAAAACCAGCAAAGACGAAAATATATATATATATATATATATATATATATATATATATATATATATATATATATATATATACAATAGAGTCAAAAGCTTCAAGCCACTCCTGTTATTTTTTTGTTAATTGGCCCCCAAAATAGTTGTTTAGTACTTTAAATAAGAGCAAGTTATTATACATGGCTGGAATGTATATATGATTTTTTTTTATTAGAAATTTTATTATGGTAAAAACAAAAAAATATGATTAAATTTTGCTCCCGTCAAATGTCCTCCTTTAGCCTAGATTACTGCAGCACAAAATTTTGGGCATTTTTGCTCATAGTCTAAGTTCCATAATTTATGCCATTCTTTTTTTAATGGCGTTAAGAGCTCCTTTTCATTTTTTTTCATTCTTCTGTCAAATTTATTACTTGCTACTTCTGTAGAGGCTTCAAACTTTTGAACTGTGCACACACACACACACACACATATATATATATATATATATATATATATATAGAGATAGATAGATAGATAGATAGATAGATAGATAGATAGATAGATATACATAAGCAGCAAGAACTCGTTCAAACAAGTTTTCTTAAAATGTAGAGATGATCGAAACTATTCGAAGAACAATAAAATTTGGACAGTTTCTCCATAAATTTGTGCGGCTGGAAAAATGTAATAAAGATTTTAATAGACTTCGCTTTACTAAAACTAGTTTATATATATATATATATATATATATATATATATATATATATATATATATATATATATACACCACTTTTTAATTTATATATATGTATGAACATGCAGATAAACACAAACTCATATATATAGATATATGTGTGTGTGATACTGAACAGTGAGTGCTGGTGGTAATAAAATTGAGCTCGATTTAAAATAACAGAGATAAAATTTATAATACTAAGAAATGTAGATTCTAATCCGCACTGTTTGGTCCAACCCTGAATTTCATCCAAGTGGCAACCTGGGTGTACGGATTTAAAAACTATATATATATATATATATATATATATATATATATAGTAATAAATAAAATTAAATGTTTACTTATCATTTTCCATTCCAGTGTTTCACAAAACTTACATCAGCTCCTTAGAAGATTTGATTGTCAAATTTGGCAGTCAACTCTCCTGGTGAATGGACCGAGTAAATGTTTCCCAGTGATTCATTAAAGGGTGATTTAAAAGTAACTCCATATTTTAATATATGATGGACTCTCCCGTCTAACTATAATTCTTACAATACGGCAGAGTCCATCATACATAAAATAGGGAGTTACTTTTAAATCACCCTGCATATTATGCGATCGTAAACGATTCCAGTGCCGTTTTTTTTTAAATAGACATTTACTACACAGTACGAAATCTTCTTTCATTTTGTTGTCGAGTAAGACTCAATATACTTCCTGTGTCTACTTATAAATATGGCAAGTAACCAGATTAGAGCAGGAATTGAGGAGTTTTTCAGTTACTCAAGTTTATCCTTTCTATGTGTAAGTATTTAATAAACATATTCTGCATTGTTTTCCTCTGCTTAATTTTCTGTTTCTTCGATTTTCTCTAACTACGGCCTTAATAATTCTAGGCTGTTTTGAACAATGAAAACATTACAACACATTTTATAAACACTGGAAAGTTTTACACATAACATGTCACCGAACTTTCTCAAGAATTTACAAGTTTACCATTTGTTCAAGACTAAAAATAATCTATTGCTACACAAAGAACGTATTTAGGACTTTTTAATATCACTACCAATCGATAATTATTATTCTTGAACCAAAAGAACACTGGTATTCTTGGGTACCAAATACAATTACCGGCATCATTAAATTAGTTCCTTCAATTTCCCCACCTCTACGGTATCTATTTAGTAAAACTTTCTCCGATTCCTTTTCTCAGATTATTTCACGTCTATTAAAATTATGCCGGAATTCTCGACACATTTTTTATCTGAATCGGCACGCTTATTTGATGCGGGAAAAAAGGTCTGTTATTCCAGATGAAACATGTATATGTCACGGAGATATTAAACTTATGGACACAGAACAAACTGACAGTTTAATGATTACACGAAAATAATAATTTTAATGATAGATTGATTTTTACAGCTTATCAACCCATTGTGGGTTATTTAAAGCCGTAACATATTTTGAATTCTATACGTAATTTTTTTTATTAAAGTAAATACAGCATTAGCAATTTTTTGCGAATAACATTGTTTTTTTGGGGGGGTTTTTGTCTTACTATTTAACTCATAGCTGGGGGATAGATTCATAGCATTCCCAAGAGTATTTGAGTTCAAGTGAATGTAATGAACCTGACTGGAATTCGGACTCGGCTCTCCGATTTCTAATTCCTAATTGATGAAAACACATTTACCTCGAGTGGGAAATATGGTACCGAAAAAATTGATTCAGTTTCTTCTTGAGAAAATAAGGATCAAGAGACGAAAGCATTAAATTTCATAGATACACTGATTTGAAAAGAATAGTTCTTCTTTAATGATCCGAAAAACATCAGGGCGATTGAGAGAACAACACATACCGTGTAGCTAAGAAGTTGAAAAATGTACGTCCACATTAGTAATGTAATATCAGGAAATCATACATAGAAAAAGAAGATGCTTAGATATCGAATTGCTTTTGTGGGAAAATTGATTGATTGTTTATTGCATTAAACCAAGCTCACCTTCAAGGTGAGGCTCCTGAAATGTCATGTCGACGATCGCTCTGAGCTCTCCTAGAAAATTTTGTGTCTTCAGGCAGCAGGATTTCATGTGAGCGATGTATGTTCGTCATTTTATCTGCGAATTTCTTCTTTATCTCCCAAATAATAAAGGAATCTAGTCCAATATACATGGCGAGAACAAAGTATTTTGGTGGGATAATCTCCAAAGAATCTTATCAATTAAATATGTTTCTTCAAATTTAATAAATGCTCAAGTTGATATCCTTCTTTTATGTGCTATGTGAAAGGACAAAGCATTAATTTCAAAAAGACAGAATGGTTATTAGCTAAAGGGACTGCGCAACATGTAAATTGCAAATTGGAAATACCAAAGTGATACAAGTACAACGATTTAAATATTCAGAAGACGGGAAGTGTAACAGTGAAATCCGAAAGTGCATTCTGATAGCGAACGATGTCTTCCAAAAGCTAAGTAAGGAATTAAGAAACGGGAGCATTTTGTTAGAAATAAAGAAAATAGAACGTAGCTGTTATATAATATCACTCCAACTGTATGGCAGGGAATGCTGGGCGATCTCCTCAACGATGAAAGAAAACGTGAGGCAACAGAAATAGGCTTCTACAGAAGGCTGTTCTGGATAGTATGGACCGAACATATGAGCAGCAACAAAGTTTTAGAGAAAATGGCAAAAAAGACCATTTAGGTTTAACATCAGAACGAGATAGATAAAAATACGATAGCACATAATGTGGAAAGATGGCTTAGAATATTTGATGCTCAAAGGAAAAATTGAAGGCAAGAGGGACAGATGGAAACAAGGCATAACCTACCCCGTGAGCTTGAGTAAATGGACGTCAGAGCAGAGTTGAGAAAATATAACAAAAAGACATAATTCTTTAAGAACTACAAAAGGCAGGAAATTGTGGAGAGGCATGATTGCCAACGTCCCGAAGAGACACGGCACATAGAAGAAGAGGTCTATTTAGGCTTTTTACAATCATGGCTCGCCACAACTTTGCTTTTCGTACCACAATGTTTGATGCCAAAATCTACTCATTTTCTATACACCGAAGATATGAATAATATATGTACTGACTGCAGCCTACACATTTACACATTATTCATCTCATAAAACATTTTAGGTTTTTGCCAATGAAAGTTTACAGGTTGATTGCTATATTTATTGATAATATTTTACATATATTTACAATTCAAAATGGCCGCCACTTGCTTTCACCGTAGCCCGTAATCTTTTCCAACTGAAGAGCAGGACTTCTTCACACAAATTGTAGTCTTTGTCAAGTCTGACACACTTAAGTATGAGATGCATAAAACATCGCTCTCCAATATGGTTTATATCGCGAATTAGAGATAGAAATGAAAAAAAAATCCAGGAAAATGTCTCATGAACCAGTTCTGCGTCAAATTCGCCGTGGGTGTGGGAGCTCCGTTTTAGATGAAGACATAGTGACTTCCAAATGTGACTGACAACCAGGACACACATGTCTATTCAGCATTTGCTGAAAAATTCTGCTACCCCAATGGTAATTTCAAACTATGAGAAGTAACAGCAGCCCAGATATCAGTTGCTTTCTCTCGCTTGTAATAAATTCTGATAACGTTAGGAATATTTCCTGGTGAAGAATGTAAAACCGTTCGTTTTGGTAGTTGACTATAGTCTCCACAGAGACTATGGTTAAATAGTAACCCCCCCCCAAAAAAAACTATGAAAGTATAAAAATACATTTTATACTAAAAATACCAGCAATACATTTTATATAAATAAATATTTGTAGTAAAATTACTAAAAGTACATTTTATATAAAAATTCTATAGTTAAAAGAATCTATAATTAGTCGAGGGAGTTCTAAGAAGATGCCATGTCTATTTGTATAATGATCTCATACAAGATTATTACAATGATTTCAACATAAAGACAACCTCCGATTTGATATCTTGGTATCGGCTAAAAAGGGGAATTATCATTGGCTGTAAAATCTCAGTGATATTAATCGCTTTAACCATGAACATGGATGACCCGACAGTTGACACATCTTTTTCTGGATATTGGTGGATATTACAGGGTTTAAAAAGATAATGACATGGGCAAGAATGCAGTTTAAACCCACAAAAATCGAGGCCATTAGCATTGAAGAGAGAGAGTGTGTGATTACAGGAACCCTGATACGGTCGTTAAAAGAAAAAACATTTCTGGGTAAAATTTTCAATGCTAATGTAAAATACACAAATTCTACAAGGAAATATTTGATTGACCTCGAAACAATCTTGAACAAAGTCGAAAAATCTGGGCTGCCAGACCGTTTTAAGGCATGGATATATGAATATACCATTTTGTCAAAGATGTTGTAGCGTTATATGAAGTGGCATTAGCAACAGATGAGAATATGGAAAAGAAAATTATTTGAAAAGATGGCTGGGCCCTCCCGAAGAGTTTTAATAGTGCAGCTTTGTATAGTGTATCGTACTCATTGGAACTATCTTTCTGATAATTAGCTAAGGATATTAAAATGGCGAGGAAAATGGAGGCATACCTATATAGGGATTCAAAAGATCATAAATTTGCAAAAGCAAGAATTAAGGTTCGAACTGGGAGAAAGTGGAAGGCATCTTATGAGCTGAGTTTGGTTTGGTTTGTTTTACGGCATATCAAAACCTCAATGGGTTATTTAACCCATTACCTGCCATGAGCGCCATTTGAGGATCTGTTAAAATTAAACTCACTGCATGTTATTCATTGTATTTACATTGAATTGCTTGCATACATTGGATTTGCGGAGGTATATTTTACAACACTTAGCCTTTAAAGTTTTTATTATTACCCGTAAGAAGACACTTTCTGTCGTAATTTTACATTTAACGAGTAGAAAAATAATGACTATTTGGAAAAGTATTTTATTATTTCTGATCAATATTATTTTTTTTATGTTTTATACACATATATATTTGATTCTATAAAAACGACAATGGTTACTACTGAAATTAAACACAAGGAATAAATAAACTTCTTAGACACCTGTCTGGGTCAAAAAATGCGCATAAAAAAAATTTGCGGTTAATGGGTTTATGCTGATAAAATTTTTATTGCTGGTAATATTTTGTTTTGTCCAAAATCTATTTCTGGTAATATTTTTCCTTCAAAAATGCACTGCTGGTAACAATTTTTTTTCAAAAAAGCATTGCAGGTAATATTTTTGTTTCAAAAATGTACAGCTGATAATATTTTTGTTTCAAAAATGTATTGCTAGTGATATTTATTTTTTTAAAAACATTGTTTTGGTAATTTTTTTTTTTTTTCAAAAATGTATTGCTGGTAATAGTTTGTTTTTTGTTTTTTTTTGTTTTGTTTTGTTTTGTTTTTGTTTTTTTCAAATAATTATTTCTGGTAATATTTTTTTAATATATTTCTGGTATTAAAACCTATTTTTACACTTTCACAGTGTTTTTACACCAGTTTCGGGGTTAACTATTTGCCCATAGCTAGGACCTTAGCAGGTGCTACCACCCCGGGTCAGGGTGGACCTGGGACCTGAGAGGTGGTTCCACGGTCCTCAAAGCCTCCTGATCAGAGGCCTTGCTGCTGGGCGTAGTTTATCGTCATACCCAGGACGGACATGAGCTGAGTACAGCAAAGCAAACGTTAGGACAGAACGCGCGACGTAGAAACAGTGGCAATGGGTAGATTACTGTCCCAACCACTGAAGGTGACAAAAAAAGGAAGGATCGGAAACACTGTCTTTAGTATGAAGTGAGAGCCCTCGTGGAGGAAATTAGAGCCAGAAAATGGTGGCCTTAGGTCGGTGGTGGGAGGTTAAACAAAATGGGGAAATCTAGAAAAAAAAGGAAGATTTTCTGAAGAGACTCTGGCATAATAGTCCCAGTAACACAAGTTTCCTTCTTCAGGCACTTTGATACACTGCTTACCCTTTCAAACTTCCACACGTGAGGAAAGAGTGAGTCTCCACTTTGTCCGTTGTGTCAGAAGAGAGGATCTCTCCAACACTATTGAGCATTTGCCTCAAGGCATTGTGTGAGGAGCGTTACTGGTGCAACTATAGTCTCGAGGAGTCTAAAATAAAAACGATATGAACCAAATAAGATGATGGATTTCGTTAGAGCAGAGGAAAAGTTCTAAACATTACAAAACGTCCGTCCTCAGTTCTGCCTCGGACTGGCAAGTGATAATAGATATAGGTAGACATCTGAAATTCCCAATGAAAATAATACAGCCCAAGCTACATCCGGGCATGATTATTTACTCGGAAAAGACCATGCAAGCCAACATGTTCGAATTAACAGTCCCTTAGGAAGAAAACATAGACGAATTCCACGAAAGGAAACTTGGAAAATATTTACATATTATAAAGAAATGCAAAAGGCGTGGTTGGCGAGTTCAGTGCAAACCTTTTCGAATCGGATGCAGAGTCTACGCTGAGCGGTAGCCATGTAAGATGCTGCCAAAATTATATGTAACAGACTTAGAAAAGAACAAGGCCATTAGCTCGATAACAATGGCAGCAGAAGAAGCCTCTAGTTTGTTATGGCTTAAAAGATCAAGATTGGTAGCCAGTCGGGAATTGAAGGGAAGTTTCTGTTGATTTTTTTTTTTTTCGAGGGAACTGAAAAATAAGTCTTGTGTAAGTCTAAAAATACACCAGACAATGGCGTCTCAACTAAGGGAGAGAATTAAGCTACCCCAAACTATTGTTACTAACGGGTTATCTATGTCTAAGATCTAGCACCTTTTTCCCCACCTTACCAGTTTTACGGGGTTTCTTTTTTGTTTTTATATATATAATTATTTATTTTTAAAAAATTAATAACATAAATATGTTATAAAATCACTACAAAAATAGCCATTTTGTTTTAACACTTGATAAGACACCGAGCGTTGAAACAAAATGGCTATTTTTGTAGTGATTTTATAACATATTTATGTTATTTTTTTTTAAATAAATAATTATATCTGCTCTACTTTGTATTGAGCACTCTTTTAAGAATAGTATTTGTTGGTTGTTGGAATTCGTTCCATATATACCAATCATATACTTGGGTATATATATATATATATATATATATATATATATATATATATATATTCCACATCGGGGTCGAAAAGACAGATGACCACTTTCGTCGTCTGCTGCCGAAATAGGCTATTCCCCATCTGAGGTAAAAGGTTTTGTTTGATTATTAATTATATTGCTTTGTATAAAAGAAAGGCATTAAGCTCTTTTTGTGGATGATTAATATTTTTATATTACTACGATCTACTTG
This sequence comes from Acanthosepion pharaonis, assembly GCA_903632075.3. Taxonomy (NCBI): domain Eukaryota; kingdom Metazoa; phylum Mollusca; class Cephalopoda; order Sepiida; family Sepiidae; genus Acanthosepion; species Acanthosepion pharaonis. The sequence goes on along the minus strand of CAHIKZ030002678.1, from coordinate 1,419,351 downwards.
GATTATATACCAACCAATTTTTTACCTTACTATATATATATATATATATATATATATATATATATATATATATATATACACCCATATAAAGTCGATTTTTGTATGTTTACCAAAACAAGTGTATAACAGAATTCGTTTATTAATACAGGATGTTAAAAAAAAATGGACGGACACAGTTGGCTTGGTGCAAAGCTCATTTCTGCTGGGCTAAATCTGATTGGGATGATGTCATAATGGAGTGACGAGAGCCCCTTTAATCTTAGATATGAAGGACGAATACGTGTTTGGTGTACACCAGTGACTACCAAGGGCATTATTAAACACAATAAAAGGAGTTGGTAATTTGTATAAAATAAAAGGAATCATGGACCAGAACATTCTTGTTAATCAAATGCGGATTTCTGCTTAAAAATTTTTGCCCAAGTTCAACACTTCAAGTTTCCACACGATAATCATCCTAAGCCTTAAAGAATAAACGTTACCGAGAGATGAAGCGCGACGTGGGTAAATTGCAACTCTTCAACTGACTTTGTCAGTGTCCTGACCTTAACCCAAACCTTTGGGCGATAATGGACAAGTGTGCCCGTAATAGGATAGTTAACACAGAAGATGAGCTCTTTCGCGAATTAAAAAAAAATGCTGGAAAAACCTGTTGAATAATGTTAGATTACTAAAGAATTTACTCTAAGCAAACTACGAAGAATGAAGACCGTTATTAAAGCAAAAGTTAACCCAATAAAATACGAAATCAGTTTTTGACTTGTATAATGTACGTATATACATCTGTATTAATGCCCTATATTCTATTACTCCTTGTCTTGGTAAAAATACAAAAATCAACTTTCTGTGGGTACGTCTACTTTTTGCTTCGTAGTACTCCGACTGACACCAATTCAATCGGGTTTCGATCCTAGCTAGAGGCAACCGGATGTCTAGCCACACTGATGAGCTGTGAAACAGCGAAACAGTTTGTCTGTGGAAGACGTTATATTGGCTCCTGAAATATCAATTTCAGTTGAGCTCTCTGGGGACGAGGTGTGGGTTGGTAAACAATGACTATTATGGCTATATAGCGAGACTCTTCGCAGATACGAATTGAGTCACTGTCGGTCACTGGGCGTGTTTCTAAAAATAAATATGCTAAAAAATCCACTTTCATCCCTACCGTGCGCCGACGGCTTAATGGTTAGAATCTCCGACTAACACCAATTCAATCGGGTTTCGATCCTAGCTAGAGGCAACCTGATGTCTAGCCACACTGATGAGCTGCGAAACCGTCTGTCTGTGGATGACGTTATATATATATATATATATAATTTCTTCTCTCTCTATATATATAGCTGTGTGTGTTTCTTATCTTTTAATAATCGCACAAAATATCTTATCCGCGAATATGAAAGGATCCTATCAAGAATAAGTATACAGAACGTGTCTAAATTATTTAACGAAACCTGTCTTTTTATATATATATATATATATATATATATATATATAATATATATAATATATATAATAGAAAGAACGATTGTCCACGTATGCTTCTTATATTATCATAATATATAGATACTGTATGCCCATTAAAAATAATTTGAAAGATAAAAGAATCACACATTCTAAGATTAAATAAAAATTTAAGCATACTCACTGAATAGATTTTTCACAAAAATCTTCCTTTAAACCCCGTAAAATTCTAATTGTCACAGAAAGCTAGCCTAAAACAGAAATATATGCGTAAATGAATTCCTCAAAGAAAGTCCAACATTAAATTTAAAAAATTAGTGCGAAGGCTACTGGACGCTGCAATTTTAAACTTTTACATTTGCATAAATGTTCAACTATATACCCAAACAGGTGTTTACAAAAAAAAAGGAATTTAAATTTAAGAGTTTAAAATTTCATCATCCTCTCGCCTGCCTGTGCATGTGCAACCACCTCAACATAAATATTTAGTCCGATGAAGTTCTAAAAAACGTAATCCGTTATAAGAAAAACCATTTTATACACTTTCTCATAGATATTTCCTAAAATTTTCTTAGATAAATATTTTATTGTGAAAGGCGTTTTGTCAAAATCCCGTTATACAAAACCCTCTAAAAAACAAATTAAGGTTTGCCAGTGATGCAGAGAAGCCAGGAACATTTTGTGCATAAGAGCTCATTCTAAGTCTCTCTTTTTTCAGTCAACAAACGCAAGAATATATATATATATATATATATATATATATATATATATATATATATATGCTTTTTCAGATTACACAAACACACACGCACAATACATATGCATATGTATGTATCTATGTGTGTATATATGTATGTTTCATAGTATACCTATTGAACTTTCTCTCCAATATAATCTTGTGATGTAGATAAATCTGGCAGAGTGATGTCTTTGTGCTGATCATCCTCCATCCAATTGAATAATGCAGTGAAAAATTCAACTTTGAGCAAAGCCTTTTATGCCTAAGTAACATTAATTGACCAACTTTAGACCGTTGAGTCTTTGATGGACTGCTGTTCTTTCACCATTTACGGCATTAGAATTTTTTTTTGAAATTTTCGATCTCTTTCTGAATATCATTTAGTCCCTATACGTATATGTAAGTGTCTGCGCGTGCGCACTCATGAACCGATTAGCGTTTTTATGATTAAGTCACAAGTAAATAATTTCGAAACGGAAGAATCTACGTTCGATTCCAGGTAGTCTGCTTTACCATTTGAATGTTTATTTTCAAAGATGAACAATATTTATGTGTCACCCAACTCCTAAGTATGAAATTTTGCAATAGCTGCTCAGTAATTACATGAGAGCTTATCATGGCCGTAGCCGACAAAGAGGTGAAAGTCGTGGTTTAAAATGGTGATTTTCTAAGCGTATTTTAGATATGGCACAAGGCCGAATGTATGGAACATCCAGTGAGGACCGAACTCACTACTCAGTCGCAATTGATCTAGCGAGATATTCTTGCCATCAATGACACCGCGTCGAGGTCGAGTATGACCATAAAAATATATCATTAGAACACATGCTTCCGCTTTCAATGAATATGGCTCTTTACCCAAGACAGACTTTTAAAAACTCTAGCAAACGTTAACTGACAGACAGGTGTTTCTTTGTGGATGTCTGTATGTTTTTTTTCAACCCCCCGTTCAGCTTGCACACATTCCCAAAAATGCGATATAAATTGTTACAATTTAATGAAATTTTGGAGATGATTGGTACTCTGGTACGATGACTCCGCATATACCTCAATGTTCCTGCTTTGCCCAAGGAACAAAACCTACTCCAAACATCCGGGATGACTTCATGCCTTTTATATGGTGCAGAATATTCGCACCATGACCTTTTCGGTTTGTCTTGATCAACCAATTAAAAGTCAGATCTGACTTTTAATTGGTTAATCAAGACAAACCCACAAGTCTATTTTTAATTCTGACCGTGAGTTTTCTCACCCAACTCCCTTTATCTTCCGGAAAAGAAAAGAAGTAGGTCTTTGCTTTTGAAATTCTCTTAAAAATTATTTATTCACCAGTTACTTAACATCGCCTGAAGATTAACGTTGCCAAAACCCGAAAGCTATTGCGTAGCGATTTCAACAAGTTTTTGTTATAATCACTTTATATATATATATATATATATATATATATATATATATATATATATATTTTTTAAAGTTAAAGAACAAATGCAGATCAAATATGGACCGGAAATCCGACAAGGTGATAAAATAACGAACAATTGGCAACATACGTCAATCTAGATGTTTCACATTTGTTAAATGTTTGTCAGAGATTGAGAGAAAACAGACAAAAAGACAGAAAGTCTGGTATTTTCAATTTTGATTGGTTCAGTTCTCATTAGACAGTTAACTCTATATGTATATAATTCTATATATATATCAGTGATGACCATGATGATGTATATAACAAAATTTAGTAAACGTACAGGTTAGGATAGCATATTATGTGGATGAATTTAAACGATTAATTTCAATCTTATATATCAACATTCGTAGAAAATTGTGCGCATATTCACCGAGATCCCGCCACAACGAACTAATATTGCTTAACTTGTATTTTTTAAAAGACATTGTCTAGATACAAATACATGAGCTCAAATACTAAGCATTTGTAATCAAATATATTAGCGTATTTATACTGTAAAGTATCTTTATATGGTTTAAGGAATATATACAACCTATATACTCACGTATCATGCGACATTTGAAGACCTAATTTTGAAGCTAATTTTAAAGGGGTCGCATCATACACGAGAATATAAAATTAGCGTATGTACGACTGGCACTGGATACGACTTTTTCCAAACTATATATCCATTTACTGTAGTCAAATTAGCTTCAAAATTAGGTCTTCAAAGGTCGCATGATATGCCAGTATATACGTATTGTATAAGGACTGTATGTTACTGGAAAATATTTTTTTTTACTAAAATAATATTTTTATTTGTTTATTAATGAAATATATATGTTTTATTAAACTAATTTTTGAAATTATTTTTTGCAATAATGTTCACTCTGTAATAGGCCTAAGAGCCACTTGAGGTAGAAGGTTACAGAGTAAGCGCATATGTGGGAAAGATTACTGTTAACCTTAGACGTGAACAGGTTAAGATTGTAGTTATCAGGGAAAGTAAAGATTGCAAGTAATGCATTACCTATGTCGATTTTGGTGTCTGTCGAAACCGGAAAGTGAAGCCTGACTAGCTCCTGTCTATAAAAAGCAACAGTACTTCATTTTGGGACTGATCTGTCTCTTTCAACTATAGAGGATAAGTCAGAAACTTACTGGAGCGGTATACGAAATCAAACTCCTGTTAATTTTCCCTCTGAAAGTTCTCTACCGGGCATTGAACTCACACTCTTTGAGTCCTGTCACTGGATTTAACCAACTTCTTTATCCACTGTGCCATGTGTCCTTGAGGATAAAGGCGTTGGTTAGATCCAGTGACAGGAACCAAAGAGTGTCAGTTCAATACCCGGTTAAGGCAGTGGAGAACTTTCAGAGGGAAAATTAACAGGAGATAACTGATAACTGACATCCATCAAACATGGCAGGTGGAACTAGAACAGTCTACCCCAGTGAGCGAAATAAAGGGTTCAGTTCGACATTCCAACCACCTGAAGAAGGCCGGGGCGTACAACGGTCGAAACGTTGTGATAAATATGGCGACAAAGATGAGGACAATAGTCCGAATAATGTAAATAATTTCTGTACTTGTTTGATTTTAGTATACTCGATTTGTAATTTTCATTTTGGGATCATCTTTTTGCTCATAACCATGGATTATGTCTTCTTGTAGTTTATACTGAGTCTTTTCCTCTCGCTTCACTTTGCTATATTATATAGATTTTTTCGTCTCTTTTCCATGTCTGCTATCTGCTATGATATCTGCGTATCTTATGTTGTTGAGATTATGGCCGCCATTACTGATCTGAATTTGTGTTAAGGGTCGGTTTAAATTCAATGAGTCCGCTTTAGGCTCATTACATTTAAGTACAACGTAGCGTAATGAAAATCCCAGCCACTATATACATACATTTGATGTGTATGAAGAGATTTCGTCTATAATTCTGACGACTGAAGTTTTGTTTAGATATTGGGAAATCGGTCGGCTGAGAGATTTTATTGATATCTTTACATACGTATATATGATGTCTGTCTGTAAAGTAACTGAACTGGTTATCCAAGCAATTTATTTCAATTCCAAACAGCAAACTACATGGTTTCCTATTCAAAGTAATCTTCGAGTTTAATGGACTTTCCAGCTTTCTCTGTCATGCTGATACGTACTGCTGGAAGGATTCTTCTTGGATGCTCCTCACGTCTGTCGTTATGGCCCTCTTGATAGCCTCCTCGCCTTTAAAACGGGTCCCCTTTGAGCTCCTTGAGCTTAGTGAAAAGATAAAAGTCACAAGGAGCAAGATCAGATGAATCGGAAAGTTGCTTCAATACGGTGATGTCCTCAACCAGAAAATGCCGGATGCTTAAGGTACATTGTCGTGGTGAAGTAGCCACGATTTGTCCTGCCAAAACTTCCGTCTCTTCTCGCTCATTGAGCGATGCAAACGCCACAGGATCTTTTGTTTTTGTTTTTTTCTAAGCATTTCACCCCAAGCAAGGAGGGGTGCCACTAGCACGCAAGGGGTTACAAATAGTAGGAGTGAGTGTAAAGAGGCGTGATAGAGGAAAGGATGAAGAGAAGGACAGAGAATAGATCAAGGTATCTGGAGATGTCGATTGACATTACATTTGAATAGTTGGAGATAGCTCTCAGGGAAACAAGTAATAGGAAGGGAATTCTGCAGAGGGGAGGTGTGAGACATGAAGCTATTAGAGACGGCTACATTTCGACAGTGAAAGGCTGGGACCGAGGTGCCTGTCTATTTAGTCTTACTGATTGCTCGAATGGGTTACATTGAATGGGAAACCATTTAGCTATTTGCTGGTGGGAATTGAAATAAATTGTTTGTGATACCAGTCCCACTATTTTTCACACAGACCTCGTATGTATGTATGTATGTATGTATGTATGTATGTATGTATGTATGTATGTACTTGACATAGATGGCTTACTTCTGATTGCCAACTATACCAACCTGCCTCATCGTCCTGTCAACAATACTTGCAACATGGTTTGAAGATCACGATTTAGACTGAGTGGGCACGTGGCATGAGAGTTGTAGGGCATGCAGAACTAATTAGCCCAATCAAGGATACCAAATTTATGTCATATATACATGATAACTCTGCAAACGAATGCTGACCTCAAGAGTCATCATACGGAGCCATGGATGTCGAAACGATATGGATGCCATTAAAAGTGAGACGGATCTCATCTGAGTGGCAATGAATGTATATATATATATATATATATATATATATATATATATATATATATATATATATATATATATATGTGTGTGTGTGTGTGTGTTGGGTATATAGTCTAGCCGATTTCCTTTAATTTCTTTATGTTTTACCACTTTAAATATCGCACACTGTGATAATAGTAGACCTGCTAAGTATGGTTAAAACTTGTAAGGACCAGGATACAAATTTTCTGTGGATGATATACCAATTAAACGCTCTATACATTGTCGCATTCGTACGTTTCTTTCCCTTTTAATCAAAGTAGCTTAGTTTAAATCAAAATTATGCTCAGACTCATTACAGTAAATAACTAATGCAATTCGTGTGATGCCTTGTAAAAGTTCCCTTTTATTTTAATATATTTTATTTCAATTCCTCGAGGTTGTTCTTATGTGTTAATTTCTTATTTAAAAATGCTTTAAAGTTTCTCCTGTGTATTTCTTATGAAAATTATTACAGTTGACAGAATAATCCTTCACGTTTTAGCTAATTACTATTTTCCTTGTATTAATAAATTATTTTATTGTTGTAAAATTATAGTTGCAATACATTTTATGTTAAGTTTTGTTCGTGCTAATAATGCATTTAAAGTGTTTTGCAGTCGATCCAACGATGCCCGTATCATTTTTGCTGCTATTCCGTTTCGAGCTGATTATTTAATCCAGAAAATCAATTTCGTTTCTGGACTAGGTATTATAAATTTATAATTAAAAATCTACACGATCCACAGAGTTTCAAAACATAAAAAATAATATCACATTCACATGACAACACAGATATTCACAATTCAAAATTTACGATTATTTCAAAGATGCAAACTACCACAAGTTTTTTTTTTATTATTTTAATTTAATTTCTTCCTTTCTTTTTTATAGAGAGAGAATCCATTCTGATTCTCGGGATCCTAGCAAGAAATAATATTAACTGATATAGAAGTTAAGATAAAAAAAATAATCTTGTCTATTATCCTAAAAAAACAATTCTAAAAATTGTTTTCTCTTTTAATTAATGAAGCATGTTTAAATTAAAATTATAATCACTCATTATGATGAGAAGCTAATGCATTGACTATTATCTTGTAAAAGATCGCGTTTGTTTTTATATAATATTTTATCTAAATTCTTCAAGGTTTCTCCAGTGAATTAATTTCTTATGTAGAAAAATTACTTCAATTAAATTTTGAGATCAATGTACATTCAACAGATTTTCTACTTCGCAAATTCTTTTTTTTTAATCAGAATGACAGTTTCCAAAGCAGATACGTTACAGTGGATTACTAATGCGTTTAAAATACCATTATGGAGTAGATCCCAACTGCTGCAGTCATTCTCTCTTTCTTTTTCTTTTTTTCTTTTGTTCTGAGATATTTGGATGGTTCAATGTTCAATTTATTTTCTATATTCTTACCCCTGATTTATTGGTATTTTTCCGTTTCGAACTGAATATATCTTTGATATTAAAGTCTAAATCAACCGAAAATCAACAAAATCAATTTTGTTATACAATGTATTTAAATTCTTAAAATTCACACGAGCCACAGTTTCAAACACAAAAAAACGATATCACACTCACTAGTCAAGATGTTCAAAACTCAAAATTTAAAATCATTTTCAAAGATGCAAACTATAAACAGAATTTTTTTTTAATTTAATTTAATTTTTTTCTTTCTTTTTTGATTGTGAGAGAAACTATTCTGAAGCTTGCAATAACTAATATTAACTAATTAATTAATTTTAATTAACTAATATTAACTAATACAGAAATTTTAAAAATACTTAAATATCCTTTAAAAATCCTGTTTGAGTTGTTTTCGCTCTTAACCAAAATAGCATTTTAAATCAAAATTATGGTCACTGTCCTTAGGGTGAGCAACTAATGGATTAATAGTGTTGTTTTGCAAAAGGTTCTTTTGCTTTCCAAAAGGAAAAGCCGACGCGTTTCGTACTCTTATGGACTTTATTAAGGCAAATGTAAAGATTTTATTTTGTAAAACGTACTCATAAACAGACGTAAAAATATCCTTAGATTTTACAGAATTTTTAAATTTACGAACGCTATTCAATGTACATATAATTGATGTAATGCAATAAATTTACATGCTAAGTGATGCAATACCTAATGAACGAAGCGGGTAAACTTTGTTTTTGTTTTATTTTGTATTTTATAATGTAATTATTATTTATATTATTTTAGTTTGAGATTAATTCCTGTATTATATATAATAAATAATAGCGGTTTTTGTATATAAAAGTATCTTGTAATTTTTTAATATTTTTTTTATAATTATCTATGTTAGCTTGGGAAAGAGGTATTTCTTTTAGGAATTCTGGGGAGGCAGCTTTGCTTCAGTTTATAAATATTTCTGGCCAAAAAATTGTCAGAAACCTCTCGTTTAAATATTTATTTTTTATTAAATATCGTAAACAAGGAAAATTTAATTAATTTTTATTTAGTTTTTCCTGTATCCTTACTTTTTTCTGTTTCGTAGGAGTTTAGACAGTACAAAAATTTCCATAATTTTAATTGTCCCAAGCGCTTTCGCCCACTTTAGACATATTCAATGACTTTTTTTTTTTTTTTGTTGTTGTTGTTGTTAGTTTTTACTCATTTTTGAACTGTTAAAGTTGTATTTTATTTTTTGTGGTTTCGAGAAGGAGCGTTCATTCCGAGCCGTGGCATGTTGAACTAATATATATATATATATATATATATGAAGAAATATAGTTTTAATGTGTGCTATATTTATGGGATAAAGTGCTCAATATCAAAAATAGAGTGTATGTAAATATAAATATAAAAGTGAACATTAAAGTCAACACTCAGAGGCGACAGGCTGTTTCATGTTTTCATTTCAGGCGGCCTGACGATTGCGTCCAGCATTTTATAGATACACATATTTAAGTAAATGCTCTGTTTATAATAAATCGTATTAACAACATTGACCGGCCTGAATGTCCGAGAATTTCATAGAAAGTATTTGTCCTCCGAACCTGTATCCTACACGCAACGCGCTATACAATTTAGCTACAGAGGAAGAAAGCTTCGAGAGAAATCATGGGAAATTTTTAGTTTAAAAGAAGTAATTCTACCTTACAAACAAGACGCTTTCCAATTTTAAGACAGAAGGGTTGTTGTAGGAAGTGTACACCGAAGATGCGATTTACGAATTTGGGACGGAAAAAATCCGAACATTCATTGGGATAGCAAAAGATGTCTTTCAAAAACTAAGTAAAATATTAAGAAACTGAAACGTTTCGTTAGAAACAAAGCAAATAGCACTAAAATGTTACATCAGTCCTTCTATATGACAGCGAAAGATGGACAATCTACTCACAAATAATGAAGGGACTTGGGGGTAACATAAATGTGGCTCTACAGAAGGATGGTGAGAATACGATGGGTCGAACATCTGAGCAACGACGGACTTCTGGAGACAATGGCAACAAAAAGACACACTTAACATTAAAAAAAACACAGTCGAGGTTTCAATGAGGAAAGAGGGCTACGAAAATTTGATATTCACAGGTCAGATTAAAGGCAGAGAAAAATAACGCATAACTTACCTAGCAAATTTCGGTAGATGGACGGCAGAACAGGGTTTAGGAACAAAAAGAAAAAAATATAAATAGCTTCGAAGGACAGGAAATTGGGGAGAGCCCTTATCGTCATCGTCCTGAATGTACACAGCACATAGAAGAAAAAAAATGAATATTTTCTGTTTCTTAATACTCTGGTTAGATTTTGAAAGGCATCATTCGTTGTTCTAATGTGGCTTCAGATTTAAAGCGGTATAAGATAAGGCTGAGTCTTCTCACCAGAATTATTCAACCTATACAGCGAGGCAATTCTGAGAAAATTAGATGTCCTACCATGATTCAATGTTGGCAGCCACAATCTTAAAAACATATGATATGCAGATGACACCGTATTTATTGCAGACGCGAAAAGAAAACTACAATAGCTTCTACAGAAGGCAGTGTAGAAAAGCATGAAGACAGGAGATATAATGCATAATTGTTAGCAAAAGGGATGAGCCGAAAATGCCAATTAGAAAACAGAGATATCAAAATCAAATAAATATAAACATTTTAATATCTGGAAAGTGTTCTAATAGCCAAAGATGCATTCCAAAATCTAAGCAGAGTATTCAGAGACAGGAAAACTTCGTTACTGTTGTGGATTCCGGGATGAAATCCGGTCTCAAATGAATGACAAATGCAGGAATGAAATATAGCAAATAAATGTATTGACGTAATAATACAATTGGTAATACAGTTAGTAGATCCAAAAATGCGGTTAGTAGCAATAATAATATATATATACAGTCTGGGAAATTCAGTATCAAAGTATGACTTCCTTCTGAGTCTACGTGCTCGCAACTGTGATTCCTACAAGACGGTTACCTCACTCTCTCACTTTCTCACCCCCGGGTATTCACCGGCAGCAGTACAAGTACACAACTGGGCGAGTCCACTTGTATAAAAAGGGGTGGACCCCTTAGTTAGAAACAAAGAAAGGAGTACTGAACTGTTACGTGATATGTGTCCTCCTGTATAACAGTAAATGCTGGACAATCTCCTCAAAGATGAAGAAGAGATTGAAAGCAACAGAAATGTGGTTCTACACAAAGATGCTGAACGTATGTGCAACGACGAAGTTTTAGAGAACATGGAAACAAAAAGGACACACACTTAACATCAGAAAGTGAGTTGGAATTTCTGGGACACGTAATGATGAAGGAGGGCTTCGAAAATCTAATTCTCACAGGACAGATTGCGGGCAAGAAGGACAGATGAAAACAACGCATAACATACTTAATGAATTTGAGTAAATGGATGGCGGAACAGCGTTTGGGAGAAATGACAAAATATATTAAGAGCTACAAAGAACAGGAAATTGTGGAGAGCTATGATCGCTTACGTCCTGAGAATACACGGCACATGAAGAAGAAGAATTTTCAGGCGTTTATTAAACACTTTTAAGATATTCTGTACTCGCATCTTGGAAAACACCATTTGACATTACCGTACATTCTGTCTTTTTACAATTAGTAGTTAGTCCTTTTTTCGTGTTCTCAGTTAATAGATTGCCTAGCAGAGGGCACCTCGGCGCGGTGTAATGGTTAGCAAGCTTGTCTCGCTAGATCAGTTACGACTGAAAAGTGAATTCGATCCTCACTAGGTGTCCCTTACTTTAGACCTTGTGCCACTTCTAAGCTACGCTTAGAAAATAACTATATTGCCTAGCAGATCTAGTATTTCGGCTCATTTTTCATTCCTATATCGGTGGACTTATGTTATTATTTCATATTTCCGTCTGTGTGTGTGTGTTTTTTTTTGTTTATTTCGAAATGAAAACATTGCAAGTTGTGCAGGATTAGATTACACCAATAGCAGGGAGTGATGGCTTCCCGCTTTTCCCAAAGCAAAGAAAATGCGCATCACCTCAATCGAACTTTGAACTCGTTTAGCCGAGTCTGTTTTCCGTGCTATTAACATTAGTCAATTCCATTGTCTCTTAAAGAACGAGAAATATAGACACACATATATAAAAAGAAAAGTGCTGGAAAATTAAACAGAAAGAAAAAAAGAAACAGTTCAAAGTCTCACCGTCCCATTGCTTTGTTCACATGTTTAGTCGTATCAACGTAAATTTCAATTTTGTCTGATGAAGTCCTAAATGACGAAAGGCGTCAAGCGAATTTTTTTTTTACATTGTCAAACGTTTTCCATAAAATTGTCCTTGATATAAAAAAATTGCAAATTTGTTTTTCAACACATATTATTTATATTTATCTAGTTAATTATTTTTATCTATCTATTTATCAATCTATAGATAAGTATATTTTGTCAGCAACTTTTCTTTCAAACATCTTTCATTGAATATGGCCGCATCGGAAGATTGAATTACATTTTTATTAGGTTTTTCCAGCATCCTAACAATTTTCCCTTTTGTAGTAGTTAAGGAATATCAAAATTGTCCATAATTTTTATTGTCTCAATCGCTTTCGGATACTTCTAAAGCTATTTTCATAATTTACAACGCAACAGTCAAAACACGAGGTAAAAATAACAACACCAGAAACAAAACACCCTTGAAAATAGCTATCGATGGTCTCTCGCTCAACTGCGCCTCGCGCATAATAATCAAGGGGATTGCCGTCTGTGGTGTTAGGTGGCCAGATTTAAGGTGTGATGTGGTCGCAGAAATTGTCTGACAACCATGCCTGGGTTCCTCTACTTGTGTAGCATGGAGCAGAGCACTGTTGCCATACATAGGTTCTTCCAGCAGTCCCCCTCTTGAAATATCCTAGGTACCACGATCTCTCTTGTTATGGGCCTGATTGTCTTGGCGGGATCGTTTTCAAGCATGATCTGGATTTTCTTATCAGAACGATCTGAGTGAGTTTTTCCGAACTACTGTACCTTCGTGATCACCATTAGACTCATCCAACTTTTTCCGAATCCTCTGCCCTGTCAGATTCCCTGATTTACACTCTGAAATATTCATATTGGAGCTTCCAGCGCTGTCTGTACAGCTTGCCTTTCCCAAATTTTTGGCAGATTAAATTGCGTCATGTTGCTTATTTTCTTACAGATGGTGCTTAATTGACCTGCTATAATATGCAGTCGATAAAATCAAAAATAAACAACGCGCTTGCGCGAAATTGAAAATATAAAATGGCGACAATTTACCCATCGCGATCTATATTGTGTTTGGTTTAAAAAAAAAAAAACGTCGGAGAAAGAAAGAAAGCTATGAACAAAAGAATGAAACCTATGAATAGAAAGGGACAAATATAAAGATACAACAAGGAAGAAAGAGAAAATTCGCGATTTTTATCTATAGCTGTTCAAATGAACTAAAAGTGACCGAGAAAAAAATAATATAAATAAAGAATGGAATAGATTTGCGAAAGTCTTCGGTACAATGAACAGGTTTTCACTCTGAAATCTCCCAACTAAAGTTACTTTGTTCTAAGTAGTTTTCTTAAAAGTTGAGAGTTGCACAGTCTTTTAATTCTGGATGGACATCGCTTCACATGATCCGTTCACATCAGAAGATTATTTCCCAGCCCAAAAGCATTAACGAAAATCACGAAAGCATACTAAGCACGATTTGATGAATGAAAATAAAAATGTACATAGCTTTATGAACAAGACATGTTTCTGTCACTCTCACCTAATAGATAGATAGATAGATAGATAGATAGATAGATAGATACGAAATAAACTAAGATAAGGAATGATTACATAGATAGATAGATAGATAGATAGATAGATACGAAATAAACTGAGATAAGGAATGATTACACATAGATAGATAGATAGATACGAAATAAACTGAGATAAGGAATGATTACACATAGATAGATAGATAGATAGATACGAAATAAACTGAGATAAGGAATGATTACACATAGATAGATAGATAGATAGATACGAAATAAACTGAGATAAGGAATGATTACACATAGATAGATAGATAGTTAGATAGATACGAAATAAACTGAGATAAGGAATGATTACACATAGATAGATAGATAGATAGATAGATAGATAGATAGATACGAAATAAACTGAGATAAGGAATGATTACACATAGATAGATAGATAGATAGATACGAAATAAACTGAGATAAGGAATGATTACACATAGATAAATAGATAGATAGATACGAAATAAACTGAGATAAGGAATGATTACACATAGATAGATAGATAGATAGATACGAAATAAACTGAGATAAGGAATGATTACACATAGATAGATACGAAATAAACTGAGATAAGGAATGATTACACATAGATAGATAGATACGAAATAAACTGAGATAAGGAATGATTACACATAATAGATAGATACGAAATAAACTGAGATAAGGAATGATTACACATAGATAGATAGATACGAAATAAACTGAGGTAAGGAATGATTACACATAGATAGATAGATAGATAGATACGAAATAAACTGAGGTAAGGAATGATTACACATAGATAGATAGATAGATAGATAGATACGAAATAAACTGAGATAAGGAATGATTACACATAGATAGATAGATAGATACGAAATAAACTGAGATAAGGAATGATTACACATAGATAGATAGATAGATACGAAATAAACTGAGATAAGGAATGATTACACATAGATAGATAGATAGATAGATAGATATTTTTAAAGTCATAAGTTTTAAATCTTTACTTTTTATCATGTATATTATATAGATTTTATACTAAAAGGCGTGTATGGATATCCATGGACACTGAACGTCTTACAGGGACACGTCACATAGCAGAAGAAGGAGGACTCGGGCAGCAAACCTTCATTAATAATAGTTCGATTAATATCAACTGTATCTGTCAATATTTCTGAGATGGGGTATTTAATTATTTACCCTATTTCCATTGTCCGGACTGTCGTCCTCCTCTTTATTGCTATATTCACCATGTTTCAGTCGTTGTACGCCCCGATCTTCTTCAAGTGATTGGAATTTCGAAATGACAAACACCTGAAGAAGATCGGGGCGTACAAAGGCAGAAACATTATGAATATGGCCACACAAAGGAGGACAACAGTCCGAATAATGTAAATAGTGTAAATAAAAATTACAGATATATATGTTTGAAGATTGTAGATCAGTGATTAGGGGTTAGTTTTCACCAGCTAGATTCAGCTATTCAGTATCCAGTTTATTGTAGATTTTTCTTCAATACGACGAACCAGCTTCTCTGAAATAGTACGCCCTTGTTATATATATATATATATATATATATATATATATATGCAATTTTTATTAAAGGTGACTTACAACTATAAGTGTTTTCTTTTCTGGATAAATATAGCGTGTGAAAATTGTCCAGGTTCTATATATCCGAGCGTGTTCGGCTATTCTGTTCGACATTATATATATATATATATATATATATATATATATATATATATATATATATATATATATACCTGTGTGTGTGTGTATTTAGGTAGCAATCCTTCATTCATGAAACATTGAATACGATAGGCAAGATGCTTTGATATATTTTTTTTATACAAATTCTTATGTGATCTAATTTTTTTTTCTTTTGGGATGATAAATTATATTAAAACTGCCCGACTGTAAATGTATAGCCGAAAGCGCCCAGATAAAAAGATCATTCGGACAGTTTTTATATAATTTATCATCCGAAAAGAAGAAATTATTAGATCTCATGAGAAATTCTATAAAAACCTAAATCAAAGCACCTTGTTTGTTCAATGAAATGTATATATATATATATATATATATATATATATATATTATTATATATTATTATTATTATATATATTATTACCATTTTTTTTAAAAATATGATTCTATTTTACATAGTCTATCTATCTTATAAAAATTAAACTCAAAATATATTTATATATATATATATATATATACTTATCGAGACAGAACATTCCAGTGAACAGATATATTCCCATCTAAGTAAAGAGATATATACTTTTTATTTCGTCAGAAACACTTATTTTTTTATTATGCATTCATGTCTGTCTGCAAACGTTTGCATGTATGCTTCTATGTTTCAATTCATGTTGTGCCGAAAAAAATATGATACACGCATGCGCAATCTAAGCATTCCTTTATTTTTGTTCCTTTTTATACCAGGCGTTTACCCTTGTTTTCAATATTAATTAACTACTCCAAGCTGCTTGTTAAAAAAATTGATGGCAGATGCAGGTCGGAGGTCGCCGAGGCGTTAAAATCGCTCGTGCTTTTGTATCGGCCAAAGCACTTAGCGTTCGGCACGCTTGGGATGTTTGCAGTCGGCCGTCAGAGATACACTTGCCTGATTAGCATAATGGCAGGATTTGTCAAGCCATGTCCGTGGATCAGGAACTGTTGAATGCCGTGCATGCGTCGACACGTCCCTGCACAGCGCAAGGCAAAGCAAGAGATTTTCAAAATGGAATACTCATTCGTCGTCCGTCACTTGGCAAATCCTATAAGAGGAAAAGTGAAGTAGCTTGAAATCGTCCTAAAGCTATTCCTTTCGGGACAAATGATGTCGGGAAAAAAAAGATACTCGATGAAATTAAAATATAAATATAAAAGAAAATAATAATTTACAAGTAACGGAAGTTGGTTGAAAACATTAAAAAAGAAGAATTGAGAATTAGCTAATAAATGATAGCGCGTAATCTTCATCTGCTCTGTAATATGTTTTGCTAATGGAAGATTTTTATGCGAGAAAGAAAGAAATCAAGAAGAGATTGTATTGAATGAATCCAGATGGATCAAAAATTATTCTTATTTTTATTAACTCTTTCTATACGATTCTTTAATCTGTTTTTGTTATTAATTTAATTCTCATTGTTTAACCTTTATTTACTTTAACTAGTATTTCTTTCATCTTAATTTCCGTGTCTCTCACATCGCATCTATTCGGACCGCCATTTTATTTTATTTTTTATTACGTGATAAAGCATTATCAAGCATTATTGATTTTTTACTATTTCTTTCATTTTAATTTTACTTGCTTTAATTCGCAGCAACTCCCACTCATTCATTTATTATTAAATGGAGCATTATGAAGCATTATTAATTTTTAACTAATATTCCTTTTATTTTAGTTTGCTTTAAATATTAGTTATTCATACATTATTCCTATTATTTATTATTAGATCAAGCATTATCAACCATTATTAATTTTCTCTTTATTATTTTTTTTCTTATTAGACAATGGAATTAATAAATTCTAAACACCTTAAATATCTCGGTGTATGGATCAGTTTTGAAAATTTTTTTGTAAAACGCTATGGAAACTACTGCGTTTGGAGTATTTGTTTTCAAACACCGCGAGATGTCATCTTCATAAAGAAATTCATTATCACATCTGAACTTTCGTATTTATATCATGTCCAATTCGTTCAGAAATGTCTATAGAATCAGCTATATAGAACCGTTTTCGCAATGATTCATTGTCATTTTGTTATTATTAAATGAATCATTATCAACTATTTCTTTTCTATTTTAACTGGTAGGTATTTCTTCATCTTAATTTCACTTGATTTTCAGATCACAGCAAAATAAGAAATAAGACTTGATGATTCTAACAGCTTTTGCTATATAATTGCTTAATATTACTGTAAGTTTTGCTACTGGAAACAAAATGGATTAGAGTTCGAACATCAGCGCGATCATACACTTGGTTTTTGATAAACACTGTTTTGTTCATGGCTGACTGCACTCCGTTTGAGAAATTAAAATGACATTAAAACGAATACAACTGGTTTAAATAAAACCACAGAAACTAAGATGGCGGAAATATGTCAAAAATTTAAAATATTTGACAACCTAATTTTCAAAAGATCAAGATAACAGCACTACTGCTAATAGTACTACATTTCTTTTGTATGCCACGTGCATTCAATACATGGATGATCATGGCTCTCTTCAACTTCCTAATATTTTTCTCTAAGTAGTTTTTAAGCTTCACCGTCCCTCTTCGACTTTGTTTTATTATCCTTTCACTGAAACTCATTAAATAGTTTACACACTGTTCTCTTTGCTTGTAATTCCCTCAATCAATATCTATTGGTCATGTTAAATTCCGCTTTCCTTCTTATACGTTTCCTCTTTGCTTAGCTCTTTCTTATTTTAAGTATAAGTTCCTTTCTGGTTCAATTTTTTATAAAAACTTCCTTGTTACTTCCACTCACGCTATACTCGGCATCCCTGTTGCTTCAAATCTCTCCTTCATATATGAGTGGAGATGGTCAGAAATTCACTGATCAAATATTACATAGTAATTCAGTACTCCATTGTTTTTAAGTACATTTTCCTATTACCTAATATTTTTATTACTTTCTGGAAAGTTTCTTCGGCTAACCCCCTAAGTGTATCTAAAAACAAAATATGGCGCCGCTGAGTGATTAAAAGAAGATAAGAAATAACTCTCAGCAGATGAATGTGTCCATCTGCAGCTGCTCCTTTTATGTTTTTTTTCTTTTTTTTTTTTTTTTTTTTTTGCAGATTAGATCAACTGCCGTCAATGGTTAGCTTATCTGAGATTAAAAGAAGGCAAGATCAAGCCTCGCCACGAGCGTGATCTTTATAACTGATCAATATGTTTCATTACTGATATTGGAATGACGTTAAAAGTTGCGACAAAAAAGTAATTAAAATAAAAATAAATCTATTCTTCAATAATTAATACTTCATCTTTTAAAAATGTCTACATTACTAAGAGAATGTTCATCCGACGAACAGTATGGAACGATAGTGGGCAACTGTTCGAGAACTGGCGTTAAGGCATGGACGTTTACTCGCCAGCTGATATGACGCCAGGTTTTCGGACGCTAGAAAAATATGTTGATTAGTTCATCATTCAAAAGTAGAACTTTGAAAAGTTTTGAGATTGCAACTTTATTGAAAATAATATTTCAGTGAAGAACACCCCCCCACCATTCCAAATAATTTGCACCAATTACAGGTTGCGATGGATAAATTGTCGTCTAAATTACGCAAAAATTAAAATACTCTGACATCTCCTCTTATCAGATATATTTACCAAAATTACACAAAAATACCTTGACATACTAATGAGTAAATTTATTCAATAAAATCGCCATTGGTTTCCACTACGGCCTCCAGAAAATTTTGGAATCTCCTGCAACTCTTCTGGACGGTCACGTTTTTTAAGTTGTTGAATGCTGCTATAATCCTTGCCTTCAGTTCATCTTTGGTGTTACAAGAAGTTTTGTTGGTCTCTCGCTCACCTGCGCTCCACATAATGATCAACGTGGTTGCAGTCTAGGGATTTAAGTGGCCATATGTAAGGAGTGGGTGGTCGCCATGACCTGGGTCTCCCGTTTGCGTGACATGATGCAGAGTCCTGTTGCCAGACATAGTGCCTTCCAACAGTCACCATCTTGATCCTAACCAGCACTACCTTCTGAAGGTACTTCATGTAGGCCTCCGAGTTGAGTCTGAGGCTTTTTGGGAAGATGAATGGAGACATAACGTCGCCATCACGAGTAATCACTCCAAACACCTTTTTAGTCACCATTGGACTCATACAACTCTTTCCGAATCTTCTGCATCCAAACACTCCGAAATGTTTGTATTGGAGCTTCCTGCGCGAATGCCAAGCAAGAGAAAATGCCGTTTCAAAATTTATGCGTGAGTGAATTGCACCATGGAACTCTTTTCCTCATAGACGGTGCCTAACTGACGCAACTATACTATGCAGTCGATGAAATCAAAAACAAACAATGCGCAGAAGCGAAATTAAAACTGTAAAATGGCGACAATTTACCCATTGCATCATGTATTTATGCCAGAAGGCTACAGAATATACAGTGTGGGAGAAACAAATATTCGTACACATACAATTTTTTAATTTATTGTATTTCCATATTTCTTTTCATATAATTAACGGTACACAGATGCATAATAACTAAATATGCATAAAAAACGGAAAGAAATTGATTTAATTGAAATAAATCTCATTTATCCATTTTAATGGGTGAAAAAGTTTTCGGACAATGCAAATTTCAGATTTTAAACTTTTAAATTTCTTTAATCCCATAGATTATTCAAGAAGAATATTCTAGAAAGATCTAATAATTTTATTGGTTGTTATTTTTAGCCTAAAAATACAAACAGGACATTCCGTAATTCTTATTATTGCAAGAAGGTTATCATCATGGCAAGAGGTAAAGAATTAAAAAATTCAAAAACGAACTTATTGTTAAGCTCTGGAAAGAAGGTAAAAGTTACAGGAAAATCCCAGGCAACCTGAATATTCCATTTACTACTATTCATTTCGTTCATTGCAAGGTATTAAAGAACTTAAAACTGTTGAAAAACCAAAGAACCGGTGCTCCACGGAAGGTTTCTTCAAGATCTTCGATGAAATTAATGCATCAAATTAAATAAAGTTGCTGGATGATTTGTTTTCATCAGGAATCTCTGTCACTAAACAAACAATAAGCAATGAAATTCATAGGAACAATCTAAAGTCACACTCCCTTAGAAAACTCCACTGTTATTGAAAAGACAGAGATGCCAGGTTGAAATTTATTTGTGAACATAAGAATAAGAAAAAATCGTATTGGGAAAGAGTATTGTGGACAGATGAAACCAAAATTGAGTTGTTTTGATGTAATTCTAGAAATCATGTATGAAGGAAAGATGGCGATGCCTCTTTGTATAATTAATTGTATGAAACGTATTTTTTATTCATTATTTAGAAATATAATAAATTAAAAATTTGTATGTGTACGAATATTTGTTTCATCCCACTATATGTTCAACAACCAGGCGTGGGAGAAATTCTCTTTCATAATTACCAAATAAAGAAAATAAAGCTACATCACAGTTACAAGACCACGGGTTCAGTGTTTAAAACAAAATATGGAAGATCTTGAATCGATTGAACTTCCAAATCATTGAAAACTTTAGAAATCGTCTACAGCAGTGTATGACGAATAGAGGCCACCATAAAAATTGCAATCATTTGTTTAACCAACAGTGAAATATTCTTTTAATAGCAGTTACCGATGTCTTTTTGTCAATCTTTAAATGTGGGAAGTGTTTCTGCCGCACCCTGTTAATTATAAAAAATAAACTTAAAAGCCAAAGTATCGTTCCTTTGTCAAGCGATGTTAGTAATAACTTTCTAAGAAATTTCTTAGAAAGTTATTCCTACTATCGCTTTAGTTTCTGTTTTGGAATATAGAATTTTTTGTGTCGCGATGGAATCATATTTTTAAAAAAGAAAATAATTATAATATTTTGCTCTACTGTTTGTATCGAGCACAGATTTTTAAAAATAAACATTTTGCTAAGAACACCGGATCATAAATCTTACTGTTCTTTCTTATATATATGTATATATCTTTCTTATTATATATATATATATATATATATATATATATATATATATATGAAGAAAAATATACGGT
>CAHIKZ030002678.1:1390000-1392500 GCA_903632075.3 Acanthosepion pharaonis | reverse complement strand
GAAGTCGGACCCAGGGGTGAAAGTACGTCCAAAAACGGCTGCCGAAAGGACAGCTTCCAGAAATGGCCTTGGACTGATCTAAATTGATCAGCGTGATTTCACTTTCGACTTGCGTGTCATATGAAGGTTGTCCTGAATAGTCCTGCTTTTTATAGCACGTCTGTTCGTAGTCTAGAGAGAACAGCCTGCAAATGGCTGACTAAAATCTTGGCTAAACTCGTTAACTCTGAAAGTTACATATCTGTTATAGTGGAACACACCTATGCTATAGTTAATAGACTCTCCCACCTATAATAAATAAGAGTAACAAGAGGGTCGCTCAGGGGGTCAGTCAGTCGATGCCGGACGACCGTTAGTCGGATACTAAAGTATCAGCGACCACAACTAGATTTCTCTGTGTCATTACCAATTATATCAAGTTCCTAACGTTTTGTACGTCGAACCTATTTTAGGACCAATGTGAAACCACTCCATAACAATATCCCTTCACCACCATTCTTGTGTTAGACATTTTCATGACGGTTGTCTTCGAGTATAGAATCCAGAGGTTGGCAGTGAATATTTCGGAGACAGTAGCAGAGCGTAGTGCAGGTTCGCAGTGGATATCGCAGCAAAGTAGCAGAGCGTAGTTCTTCCGTCTGTCATGTTCGCCGGACAAGTTGCCTCTGGTCCTTACGGTGGGAAAACAAAGATGGCCGCCTTTATACACGACGGATACAGTGTTGTGCGGCTCCTGATTGGTTAATCTTCTGTTGGTAGACTATAAAGGGAAATAAGTCATTCTGACTCGCTCACTAGTTATATGTATTATATACGCAAAAAACCGTAACATCTTGTCCTTGTGTTCTAACTTGATGATAACTCTGGTAAAGCGTTGTGGTGTAAACCCCTGCTTCATCCAGTTGTTGTAAATCAGTGCCAGCAAAGGAACAAGGACGGATGAATGTATCAAGTACAGTTCGTAGGGTAGACCATCTAATCCCGGAGATTTGTCCCGGCCAACCAGCTTCATCGCTTCTCAGATTCCCGACTCTGTGATAGGACCCTAACACCCAACCGCTTCAGCTGCCTCTAGGCGGGGAAACAGGCCAAATATGCGTCAAATTAGGCAGTGCTCAAACCGGGTAGGTAAGAAAAAAAAAACGTAAGAAAAATTAAAGATTAAACTTAGCGTAAACTTAACAGTTCTTCAAACACAAAAAATAAGAAAGTTCCAAACAGTAGTGGACAAAATCTCGTCTTGCGTGTGGTGAGTCTTGAATTTGTCTGAAAAGTAGCAATCCAACTACGGAAAGCTCATCCGAAAAATTACTATCAAGATGGTTATAGAAAAGACACAGGGAAGACATACCAATTTGAAGAATTTGAAGCCGAGACGCCAGATAAGGACGAATAATATTGCTGTTTCTTCTTTTTATTTTATCAAGGATCTCTAGATATATAGCAGGAGCACCGAATTATATGTACAGTGTAACCTGGATATAAGAGAGTTGTCGGAACCGGAGAAAAAGTCTCTAATATCCGGGTTACTCTTATATCCGGGTTTGGTCTATTTTATATACATTAACACAGGCTCTAATTTGGGACCAGATAAAATCTCTCTTATATCCGGGTTTCTCTTATATCAGGGTCTCTTATATCCGGGTTACACTATATATATATATATATATATATATATATATATATAAATTTCAATACCTATTTTGATCTGTTATCGTCTTTACTTTTCTCAATCCGATATATATCAATCACAGTTTGTTCAAAGCTCTCTCTCTCTATCTCTCTCTCTCTCTCTCTCTCTCTCTCTCTCTCTGTATATATATATATATATATATATATATATATATATATATATATACAGTGTAACCCGGATATAAGAGAGTTGCCGAAGAAGAAGTCTCTTATATCCGGGTTTCTCTTATATCCGGGTTTGGTCTATTTTATATTCATTAACACAGGCTCTAATTTGGGACCAGAGAAAATCTCTCTTATATCAGGGTTTCTCTTATATCCGGGTCTCTTATATCCGGGTTACACTGTAATAGCAATATTATAACCATGGCTGAATAGTAGACATATAAATATGTAAGATAGATTCTGGAGAGAAAAATGTTGTCTAGCACAATACAGTGAACCAATTTTCTTTGCAGATGACCTACCAATAAGTTCAAAATAACATTTCAAATTCCCGTCAGCCGAGAACGCTTGTCCGAGAAGACGAAACAAGCCACTTTTTTGCAGGTTAGCATCAGCCATGCTGATGGAAGGCAGAAATGGATCTTTCAAATGATTAGCAAAGAGCAGTGTAGTTTTGGAAGCGTTAAAATTAACAACAATCACTTAAGTGAATGTATCGAATTTCAGTCGGGCTGGTTGGGAAAGGTATAAATCCATCTATCCGGCGCCAGGTATGAATTCAATAACAAGAGAAACTAGATCCTATAGCCTTGATTGGCAACCAGTATACGGCAGAAAGAAACCGAAATCTACTGCGGGAATG
>CAHIKZ030002678.1:1372500-1382500 GCA_903632075.3 Acanthosepion pharaonis | reverse complement strand
AGATAGATAACGATTAGGCCGAGATAAGAATAGATAGATAGATAGATAACGATTAACCCGAGATAAGAATAAATAGATAGATAGATAGATAGATAGATAGATAATGTTACCTGACTGCCAACTGTAAGTCCTTTTAACAACAAATTATCTGGAGTGAGAGATTTTATAATGAAAATCGAATTTTGTTCATCATATTCAATATAGATATACAGATACATATATACTAGTTACATATATATATATAACATTATAAATATATAATAGTTATATAAAGTACATACTTATGTATTACATATATACATATTATGCACACACACACACACATATATATATGTATATATATATATATATATATATATATATATATATATATATATATATTTTATTTCTTAATGTTCTATAGAAACATGTAATTAGGGCGAAGACGTACATGAAAACTGATTTCTCAAAATATAACTTTAATGATGACTGTAGAGCTATATTGAAAGAACCGAAAGTCTTGTCTTTCTATTGGCCGTTGTCAAATTGTAATCGTATTCCAATTAATCCGTCAATTACTGAAAGATTTTGAGCAAGATATTCCAAGAAGTTTCAAACTGCACTATATTCATGTAATAGAATATTCCGTTACATTTAAAACTGACCATTGCCCACCTCAACAAAAACAAAGTTTTAAAACATTAAATGAATGGAATAGCTTCCAGCCGCTTCAGATCTGCTGTTGAAATCTGCTGTCCACCATTAAGTCAGTAGGAATTGATTGAAAGCAAACGAAACTGAAATTAAAGGTTAGAAATGCATGTCGAAAAGCACTCAACCGATTATTGAACTATTAAAACTAATTTTGAAACTTTTTTTAAGAATCAGGACTCTCATGGAAAATTTAAATTACGGATAATAATTTATTCCCGGCTGCACTAATTAGAGAAATAATCTTAACACAATATGTTATGTATACCTTTCTTGAATAAAATATCAGTAACAAATTACGAATTGGAAGGTTGTTTTGGTCAACTCTTATTTTTAACACAGCGACATTTCACCGATATACGATAAAGCGACTAAGACGCAAGGGATTACAGAGATTCAAACTAAGAAAACCATTTCGAAAAGAAAGGACAATAAAAAGAACAGGGTTCAAAAAGACAGAAGAATATGATGAACGCTGTACTTTTTTTGTAAGTAGTAGTTGAAAGGAAAGAAAGAACCGGGAAGAAAATTCAATAGGCTAAAAATATGAGAATAGAAACTATTAGAAAAGAAATTATGGTCACATCTAACCTTTTCAAGAGTTAAATGATGAGTCATAGCTATCAAACTAGTACTACGCTTAAATTCATGAGGTCAGTGTATCAAAGAGTACCGCTCATCCGAGCAATTACCATGAACTTATTGTCAGGAAAGTCAAATGAAGCTACGTCACGGCGTTGGGAAAGGGATTGAAGCCGAGATGCCAGGTTAGGAGCCATAACCTTTCAGATTCTTGTTTGTATTGCGTTAATCTCTAGATTCATAGACTAGATGTAGCAACAATACTCGATGCACATACCAATGGTTCAAGATAGTTTCTGGTGAGATTTTATGGCTTGCTAAAAGTGTTACTATCGACTAGACAAGTGCTTCACAAACGATACGCCACACCTAATAGGTACGGTGGGAGAGGATATCAGGTGAGGAGGAATGATTGGAAGATAATCAAAGATTTAGAAACAGTTTTAAAAAATTAACATGCCAAAAATAAATATGATTTCAATATCTTAAACTATTATTATGGAATACTTGTAATTGCCTGCGTGTGTCCCAGTATAAATAGTCATAAATAATTATTGACCGATTTTATCATTGTGGTATTTTTGCATTATAGCAAGTATTAATAATATAGTAACTAGGGTCCGAAAATTGGAGAAGAGAGTTATCACTTTAAGGTTTTGACGTCGAATCGGTGGTTATCTCCCTTTAACCATGTCTCTCTTCATTCCGAAATGCGGCTCAGAGAAAAAATAGTTCAGGAACCACAATATAAGAAATTCAAATTTTCGTAGTCTGCAGTTCCTCCTTTGGCATAAAAATATCATTCACATAAAATTGTCATTATATTGCCACAGAAGTTATTCTAAATCTCTACGGAATCGTCGGAGTTCTCGACTTATGTTTGTACGTCCAAATTCTGATATTTATAGAAGAAAAACAGAATAAGAAAATGAAACAGAAAATTTTTATATTTGGTTCTTGCAGGCTGAACTCATTTTGCATAGAAAACATTATTTTGTCTTCGACGAGACGAAAGAGTAATTATTGAGAAATATACTACGCAAATCCCAAACCTTAAAATATCATATTTGGAAGTGATTGGTCAATATTCACAAGATATCCAAAGTGTCTGTAAATGGAAGATTACTTTGCTTGCAAATTAGGCCACAGACTCTTGAGAATCACATTAACTAGAGATCTGTCTTTCGCAACAACAAAAAAAAAACTTGAAAGTTAGACGTCGATTAATGAAGTCACATATGTAGTGTCCTGTTTCACAGGGTTATATCAAAACTATACACGTATTTATTTATTTGTTTCAATTATTCGAATATCTAAACAATTCAAGTCCATACAAATGAAAATTTCATAATGATAGTACTGGACGTTTCCTCATGAAGAAACATGTGGCATTCATTAATCGAATAGCCAGAACTATCGTAGATTGAAAATTATAAAATATTTATCTTAAAACATGTTTCAGGAAAATAGGTTTCTCACATTCAGTAGCTGTTATGGTTCTTTCCAATACTGAAGGGAGTTCCTTTCTATACCTAGTATTTGATGTAGGGTGGAATATCAACATCTTCATTGTGACATCATTTCCTCTTTGAATTACACGTGATATCCATTTTAGCTGTTATTACTCTTTCCAATACTAGTTGGGGTTTCCTTCCTAACCTTTTGTTTAATGTAGTGTGGAATGTCAACATCTTGATTATGTCATTATTTTATCTTTTAATTGCATGTGATATCCATTTTAGCTGTTATTACTCTTTCCAACACTAGTTGGGTTTTCCTTTCTAACCTATTATTTGAAGTAGGGTGGAATGTCATCATCTTGATTATGTCTTTATTTTCTCTTATTTTTCTATACATTATAATTGAGATGTAGTAAATCCTAGGATATCAGATTATTACTTAATAACAATACACAAATATTCTCTCACTTTAAATCCAGTAGAATGTTATATTAATGGTAACATTAGCTGATGCCCTATAAGGAAACATTTGCCATTCATTGACTGATCAGCCAGTTGGTTGACATTTCTAAAATCTTTCTCTTAAAACATTTTTCAGGAAGTTAGTTTTCTAAAGTCCAGTAGCTGTTATCGCTCTTTTCATTATTGATTGGTGTTTTCTTCCTAACCTTTTATGAGCAAAGATTGAATTACCTATTGCAGGTAGTAAATTGAAGACAACAGGTATAAATTCGTAGAAGTGCCAAGTTCTTTCCTTAAATAGGTAATTCAAACCTTGCTCTATCTCTCTGGCTGGTCTCTGTGGCCAAGTTGGTAACGGTACACTTTGGCTAAAAAGTGTATTTCCCAATGAAAAAGGTTCGATTCCTGTCAAGAGCACTATTTTTTTTTTAGTGGTAATTCTTAGTTCATGCTGGTTGTTATTAATTACACTATTTAATAAAATAAAACTCGAGATTGTAACTCAAACATGACGTTTATAGAAATACATATGTGGAACTCCGTTAAAAATTGTAGAAAGCATTTTATAGATTTAAGTAATATCTCTAAAATCTCAATTCCGATCAAAAATAGGACCACACAGACATCAACTCATTTTAGGCACGGTGAAGTAATGGATAGCTTCTCGGATTGAGAAATGGAGAGCCGATTTCGAATTCCAGTCGATTCCATTAAATACACTTAAGTGCTAATACCCTTGTGAGTGGTATGAATCCTCTTCTTTTCCCCCAGCTTTGGGTAAATAGCAGAATAGACCGGGTTTTATAGCCTTGGATGGCAACTGGCCTACTGCAAAAAGAAATGGCAACCTACTGCGGGAGAAATCTGCCTCGTCAGTCATGTATAAAAAGATACATGATCGCCTAAGCTTGTATCACGTATAGCACATAACTGACTGAGGATCACACAAGCTCCAAATTCAAATTTCCACATTAGTATTTATGAAGCAGTCAGCAACGTTATCTAAAACGCCAATCAACCATTCAAAAGCAGAAGACATCTTTGTCGTTTACCACAAAAAATTGAAAGACCACATATTAATTTATCTTACCTATTCCCTGCTAAAATTAGATATTAAAAATTAGGAAATATATTTATTAACCAATAAATTTCTGAGTTTAGTAAATCTAACTTTTAACTTCCTGTGATCCGATTTTTTGTCATAAATATCATCACATGAATTAATAAGTTGAATTTTAAGTATTTCTTGACCGAAGTATTCTGAATACTACTGGATTCTCAAAGTAATTTTTCGCATAATCAAAGTAACTTATTATTTGGGCTATAACCACTTTCTGGCAAATAATTCTCTATCTTAAAGTAATTCATACAACACGAAAAATATACGAGCGAGATAAATAAACAAGCGTAATTGTAGCAGCAGTACAAACATTCACCTTTGATAACTTGTTTGCCTCCTGCTGGAATTTGCACGCATACAGAAAATAACGTAAATAAGAAAATTTCGAATAAAGTAGTCACACTTCACTCATAGTAATTTCTTTCTTTTGTGTTGTAAAAAGAAAAACAAAATATTTTTGTTGAACTTTTTGTGAGGAACTTTGTAGTTGTTTCATTTATTTAACTTGAAAGAAAACAAAGATTATTTTTTATTCTCAATAATGAAATTACTTAAATTGGTAGTATTGTGTGTGAAGATTATTTCTCTTCTTCACTTTTCACGCTCTTTTTCCTACACACACACACACACACACACACACACACACACATATATATATATATATATATATATATATATATATATATATATATATATATATATTAATGTATATCTCGGCAGCAATCATTTTTTAAAACATTTCATTAAATATAGCATAAAAGGAAGATTTAATTATTTTATATATTTAGTTTCTTCAGGACTGTTACGTTTTACCGTTTTGTAAGAGCAAGCAAGTAGAGACATTTTTCATAAGTTTCATTGTCCCAGGTTCTTTCAGACACTTCTTCAGCCATTTTCAAGAGGGTTTGTTTTTGGTGTTGTTAGTTTTTTTTTCCTTATGTTTTGACTGCTTAAGTTGTATTTTTTGTGTGTGTTTTGAACAGGAGCGATTTTTCCGAGTCTTCGCTTGTTGACAGCGGCTGGAATTCGCGTGAGTATTTTTCTATTCTTTAAAAAAAACATTAACACGTCATTTCCACTGTTAAATAAGGTGAGGTTGATAGTAGCAGAGATGTTTAATATACTGTACTTCTCTAATAGTCGGATGTTTCCGGTAATGTGAATCATACAGAATTTCAGCTTTTCGAGTTTAAGGGGTGTCATAAATTGTGGGCTAATGGACTTTTTTATAGCACTTTGTTCTGATAAGTGTCATGTGAGGCACCTACTCAACGTGTTGGTAGTATGTCCGATATATATACATATATATATATATGTGTGTGTGTGTGTGTGTGTGTGTGTGTGTAGCTGTTAAGTATAAATTATAAGTTTTATATATATATATATATATATGTGTGTGTGTGTGTGTGTGTGTGTGTGTGTGTGTGTGTGTGTGTGTGTGTGTGTGTGCAATAAACACCGCTTTTCTAATGCATATTTTACGTCATTTCGGATTTGCAAAAGACCTCCATTTATACTCGATTCTGCTGTTATCGGGAATGGTGTAAATTGAATCAGTTATAATTAATTGATATATTAAAACATTTTGTGAGGTATTAGACTTTAAAATTAAACCTCTAACGCTAAGACGTAAACTAAGCATTCATACTTCGAGGTAGGCGGTGGGGCGGTTCGTTTTTTTAAGCGGTTAACTTAACGGAAGTTATATATATTGATACCGAAGGGGTAGAGGAGAAAAACCCATAGAGAGAAAAAGAGAGAAGGAAGTCATGAGAGAAGGTGTCACTAATTTTCTTTGTAAAAAAAAAAAAAAAAGGCTTTTAAACAGACGCTGTTATTTTGTTTTACTTTGAAAGTGTTATTTTGGGGGTTCATAAAGATTATATGCACCTTTTGTTGTTTTGTTTTTTTGTTTTTTTACAAAGTGTGTGTATAGCCGTTAAGTATAAATTATATATATTTTTTGTGTCGATGTCTGCTAACTTACTCATGTCTTCTTTCTCTCCCCCCTCACTTCCTCACTTCGTTAATTTACATATGTTTAATACGGCATGTCAAAAATATGTAAATTTTCTTTTCATTTTTTGTTTTGAAGTAAAGTCTGATGATCCGCAGTCCTTTAAAAGGGCTATGGTGAAATAATTTATTACATGGAACCTTAAAGTGGTCTGTTTTTATTTAATATATATATATATATATATATATATATATATATATATATATATATAAAAATTCATGAATCATTCATACAAAAAAAGCAAATATAGAGATTAATGATTTAAATGGCAAGAATACATCTTCGCAAACAATATAAATAAGATGCATCAACCCCGAACCTGTATATGAATGATATGATCCCTGTTCATAAATTCCAGTTGCATAAGGTCTTTTAATTTTTACAAGCTTTCGTCTGTTCCTACATTTCCTATGGAAATCTATATTTGTTTTTTGTATGAATGATTCATGAATTTTAAAATTATAATTTGCATCTTTAATTGAAATATATATATATATATATATATATATATATATATATATATATAAATGTCATCCACATACAGGCCTGTTTCGCTGTATCACAGCTCATCAGTGCGGCTAGACATCCGATTGCTTCAAACAAGGATCGGTTTGAAATCAGAATGATTTGTCATCAGTCAAAATTTCCACGCCTGAGGTATCAGCTCACGGCAGAGGGAAAGGGAAATTCTAGCCTATTATTTTTTTTATTTTTTATATACATATAGATAAATATAAATGTGGACACTGAGGTCAACACAACACGCCAAATGTCATTTCCAATCTTCAGGCCTGGAAATCGCGTTCAAGTATGAAATAGACTGTTGACGTCAGTGTCCACTTTTATATAGTACATTTACATACGCACTTCTACCTACAACTGTAGCATATATATATATATATATATATATATATATATATATATATATATATATATATATATATATATATATATATATATATATATGTGTGTGTGTGTGTGTGTGTGTGTGTGTGTGTGTGTGTGTGCGTGTGTAAATATATGTCCCTGACTTTTTATTTTTATTTATTATTTTATTGATTTTTATATGCTATTTATTTAATTTATTTTGTATGTTTTACTTGAGTTCATTTTTCTCTGCTTCTAAGATTGAGGATTTGAAATTAATTTTATTAGATGTAGGTTATAGAATTTTATTTGTTTTTTTTTGTTGTTTTTCAGAGAAATTCATTTGGGTTTAGACTAGTTTATCATAAATAAATAGAAAACAAGTAAATAAATATATTAGACTAAAATCAATTCCTTCAAAGAAGAAACGTTTACATGCATTTAGCAGAAGCAGCCTGTCACAAAAACTAAAAGATCCTCCTCAAGTGACAAATGGCTGAAGGTGAGAGAAGAGCGAGCCTTGTTGTCATTTCAAAATAAAAAAAAAATAACTTTTTCTTAATTTGCATTTCATGAAGAGAAATAGCTTCAGGGAACTCTATAGAAGAAACATTTTTTTTGTTCGGGAGCAAATTTATATATATATATATATATATATATATATATATATATATATATATATAAATGCTCGTATTTGTATTTATTTGTATTTGAATGTACATGTATGAGTATATATATATATATATATATATATATATATATATATATATATATATATATATATGTGTGTGTGTGTGTGTGTGTGTGTGTGTGTCAATAGGAAAACTGTGCTTGGGGAGTAGTAATTCTGTTAAAAAAGCTGAAATAGGGAAAAAGCCTGGGCGTACATTAATATTTTTCCATGTTTCACCTTTCTTAACAGAATTACTACTCTCCCAAACAAACCTACAGAACAGTATCAAGAAATCAAAAGAAAATGGTTGAATCCGTCAACACAGCAATAATAACAATATCTCCACACGTGACAGTAATTGACGTAATTTTCAGTTAACAGTATGAAGCTAGCGTCATCTAAATTCTTCCATTTGCTAAGGACATTTTGTTTTGTTATTATTAGTTACTTTCTTTCATAAATCCCATTCGTTTTTCCCTTGAAAAAGTCCACATTGGACGAAACGCGTCGGCTACTATTACAGTTTTTTTAATGTCTTTTACATTTATAAATATAGTCTTTTTCTACAGGTTAAGTTTGAGAGATTTTTCAAATATATATATATTTGTGTGTGTGTGTGTGTGTGTGTGTGTGTGCGTGTGTGTGTTACTGTGTAGGTTGATACATTTATATTTATGTGTGTATATATGCATATGCGTATATGTATGTATGTGTATGTATGTGTGTATATATATGTGTGTATATGCATATATATATATATTTATTTATATATGTATATATTTATTTGTGAAGAAAAATATGGAAAAATAAAAATCCGAATATGCAAGTATGCTGTTTTAATGTTGTTTCAATGAATACTAGACCCGGCTTCTTTAATAATTCCCCTTTTCTGGCAAGATTAATGCTGGACGCACGTACTTATAAACTTTAGATTGAAATAAAATTCTTTTTCATTTAAAATATACTCTATTTTAGGAATACGTTTTCACAACAGCGCCCACGTGACGCCGACGTGATCGTATTGCGAAACGGAACGCTGATCTTAAACATTTCAGTTATTCTGTTTTGATTAGTCTTATGCCTATCGTCATTTCATGTTGACTTGAATATCGTCTAATTTTAATTATGTTTTAATATCTATGTCCTGAAGAAGGTCGACTAGACCGAAACGTCTGACGTCGACATTGGAACAACATTAAAACAGCATACTTGCATATTCGGATTTTTGTTTTTCCATATTTTTCTTCATACTGTTGGATCTATATCCACATATTTGCTTACATCTTTATGTGTGTATGTATATTTATGTATGTTTCTATTTCTAGTAATGGATTTGTGTACATATACGTATATATATATTTTTAGATATAGTGTTATAAATTTGTACTCTTGTACTCATCCCTATATAATTTGTATATATTTGTGTATCAATGTGGGTTTTTTTTTATATATATTAGCTGGTTTTATTTCATTTTAAGTACCTGGACATTTGAATTTGTTGGGGTTTTTATGTGTGTATGCGTATATATTTATTTTTCTATCCATTTCTATATACTTTATTGTCTTTTTTCTTTGCGTTGTTCATTGACGAATATTTGGTTTCCTATTCCACCCCTCTTAAATTATATCTATTGAACCCTCTTTTTATCTATATATCTTTGCTGATGTAAGTAATATTTTAATAGTCTGCTTGAATTCGTTTACTAATACTTTCAAATTTGAATATTTTTAGGTGTGTATATGTATTTATTAATGTATGGGAATAAGATCGCTTATACATACCTTTCATTGTATTTATATGGTGTCTGTTTTTTTATAGGGTCATGGACATCGCTTTCCTGTTTCGTTCGTGTTCTTGCGTGTTTATATATCTAAATATGTCTGCGTATTTGTGTATTATAATCTGATTGTGTAGGTATTTTTTTTGCAAGATTTCACCACCCCTGTCCATATCACCACTTCAATTATATATAAATTTTAACGAAGCTTTACATCGACATTAGATTTTAACTTTTATTCGGAGTTTTTGGTCTTTCAATTAAAACAAAATAAATAACAAAATATATGTATTTTTCCTCAGTCTCTTCTTTAAATAATTTTATATTTTAAACTTAATACAAATTAAACTT
>CAHIKZ030002678.1:1290000-1367500 GCA_903632075.3 Acanthosepion pharaonis | reverse complement strand
TGTGTGTGTGTGAGTGCGGTCGTAAATTTACACTCTTTAAAAAACTGGTATATCTCCTCAAAAACGTATCCAATAGACATATACCTATATATAAGGATAAGCGATATTTGTAAGATATATATATACGTGTGTGTGTATGTGTGTGTGTCTGTGTAAACATACACAAATATGCGTACATGCATATATGTACATATATGCCTGCATATAAGTATATATAAATATGCGCATATATAGATATATACAGATAGTTATTTATAAATATATATACATTTATATAAATTTCAGCCTAAATTTCTAAAATAGCAATTTGTATTTATATATATATACACACACATATAATTATACTTCTATGCAGCCATATATTTACATATATGAAATCAAGCATATTTGTATAGAACTACACGCACACTCCCCACACACACACATATATATATGTGTGTGTGTGTGTGTGTGTGAAGATAAGATAAATAAAAATGGGGAAGCTATTTAAACAAATACGATGTAACCAGTATAATGATATTTGATGCAATATATATATATATAGTATTTGTTTAAATAGCTTCCCCATTTTTATTTATTAAACAGTGTGCATTAGGTTTCTCGGCTTGCACATTCGAGAAATCTTAATAAAGAAAATACATTACCCATCAAAGGATTGAACGTGCGTCTCCGAAAGACTGTAGGAGAAAGCACCATTAGATTATGTGTGTTTTACCGCTCGGCCATAAAGAGTCTATATTCACTTTATTTGAAAAAACATCGCCCTCATGTAATCGAATATATATGTTAGTCATGTTATAGTTCGTGTAATACGAGATGATGTGGGATTAAAAATAAATATTTATTAATTGCTTAGAAATATGGACATATTATGATTTTTATATATCTATGATACTGCTATGTCATAGATATGTAAAATTCATAATATAATAATATACATATAATACATATAAGTTGAATTTGATATACCTATGGTATTCATATTTCAAAATATGCATATATAGTGTGACTATTATATATGAATACTAAGATATATATTTTGTTATAATATAAATGTATATATAATATTCTTATTTAAAAATATATATAAATATTATTCATATCTATATATATACATAGACATAATTTTTGATATATATTTTGTTATAATATAAATGTATATAATATTCTTATCTAAAAATATACATAAATATTATTCATATCTATATATATATATATACATAATTTTGATATGAAATGTATATTATGTATATGATATCTATAATATTCTAATATAATATATCTATATTATATGAATATTTTCTTAACATTATAATATATGTATAACACGTTTTATGCATATTATTCATATTACATAGATAAATTACATTATAAATTGCAGTATTCGTATATTTATGTTTATATATTTGTATATGTCAGTATAATATTCTTATTGCGTATCTAATATTTATATAATATATACATACAGTTATAACCCTCTGTAAATCATTTCGTTTCGATAACCCAAAAAAGCTAATCTTAGTGGGAAAATTACTGAAAAATGAACAAGAAAAGAGAATAATTGCGCCGTGTTTTTGACAATCAAATTCTTTTTTCTTCTTTCTTGTTCTGTTTCCCAAAGAAACGAGCCCGGTAGAAACGCTAACACTAATTGCAAATCTCCATCTGCAGAATGATTGCATAAATTAAAGTTATAACTGCAGCAAAATTATTCGACCAAATGCGGAGTTTCTTTCCTCTTTCCCTGTGTGTGAGTGAAGAGGCCCCGGGGATTTACCATCTTTGAGTTTTAAGGAGGTGATGTGCGTAGAAGGGCAGGCTGACCTAAAATCACGCCCCCGAGAAACAAACCTTTATTATCGTATGAAAAATTGGATTTCTATAATAAAGCTAACTTCATATTTGGAACACGTCTTTCTGCTGTCAATTTATATATATATATATATATATATATATATATATATATATATATATATATATATATATATATAGTCACTTTTTTGTAGTTCTGATGAATTGGATCGTGATTACGATTCCAATGTAATAAATTATATCCATGGAATATTAGAGTTTAGCCTTTTATATTATATTCTTGCTCTGTCTTGTACATAGAGTTCTACTCGATTTTATCCTCTTGGAAATATATATATATATATATATATATATATATATATATATATATAGAGAGAGAGAGAGAGAGACCACTAATATTATCTAGCTATCTGTATATATATATATATACATTTTGTAAAAGAATTTGTATAGAATAGAAAAAATGTGTAAAAATTTTAAGTTAAGAAACGATCATAAATATTCATCTTATATATATATATATATATATATATATATATATATATAAAGGTTCTTTCCTTAAGATGGATTATATCTAAGGGTGTTTCATTAAGACGGATTCAAGTCAGCAGTAAATAAATCAGTGTCAAATATTTATTCATTTCCCTACTGGATCATGATATTTAAGTCATGCGAATAATTTGTAAAAAAATAATATCGCCCAAATGTCCGCCAAATCTGAAAGAAAAAAAATCATTAAACAGTTAAACTTAATTCACATTTAAAACTGTTTCAAGTTATTGGAACACCCTATATATATATATATATATATATATATATATATATATATATATATATATATATATATATATGCAGAGAGAGGGAGAATATTGCAGATTATTGCATTATCGTAATTGAACGAAATGGTATGTATCTTATGTGAATGGTTATTAACTTTCTATTTTAAATACCACGGAACATGAACTATTACTTTTTCTAGCATGCACAACCATTTCAAGAACAAAAATAACATTCACAATAAGATACACACTCTCTCTCTCTCTCTCTCTCTCTCTCTCTCTCTCTTCACACATATAACACACACACAAATATACCTATATATAATGTGGATAAAATATAATGATATATAAGTCCAAACGATTCTGTGTAGCATGAAACAAACTGTAGCCTCTGGCTGCTGACTTGAATGTCCACTTTTAATGTACATAAGCTCTATCCCTGAATATAAGCTACATATATTCCAAAAACAGGAAATAGTGACATAACAACACGAAATGACACATGAATGAAGACGCGATATTTTTTTTTTAAATGTCATGACGTGATATTTAAAAATCTAGAATACGAAAAAAAAAACGTTTTCCTTCTGGTCTTTGAAGTCCGAATGTTCGCAGTCATCGGACAATTTATAATTCAACTCTCACAGGAAACCAAATGAATGGCTCGAAAATAGAGTGCACCAAAAGAATGATATCATTTTACAAAGTGAATATCTGAGTAAACAAAATTATAGAGGCATCATGTTGAATAATAAAAGATTTATTCATCAAAATTCGAACTACATGTTCGAAGGAATGTAGATCTTATAGCCGATTTCACAAAGCTTCACGCATGTTCTATATGCGTACCACCTGTTACCCGACACACGTCAAGCCGGCAGTTCAGTTCCTGTCAAATACGCTGTAGCATGCCTTGCACAACATTCTCCAGCTCTTCAGTGATTCTCTTTTTATCTTCCTCTAGGCTTCTAGGAAGAGTGGGGATATAGACCTGTCCTTTCGCATAGCCCCATAGAAAAATATTACAAGGTGTCAAGTCAGGTGAACGTGGTTGCCATTTCGCAGTACATTGTCATTATCACTGGTATCCCGGATTCATCTGCCTAGTAGATTCTCATTAGTTAGATTTTACACATTTTAAGATTATTTGAGCGAAAATTGGCTATATTACGATACCTCAAAATGATGTCAATCAAACTGATGTCAATTTAGCGGGGGACACCTATATATATATATTACTATTATTATTATTATTTAAATAATATGATTCCATCGCGACAGAGAACATCCTATGTCTCAAAACAGAAAACTCCAAATCTAGATTAATTTTAAAGATTAAATCTACAATAGTGTTTAGTTCCTTTATCAAGCGATTTTAAGAACTTAAAAGATTCTTAAAATCGCTTGATAATGGAACGTCTAGGTAAGTGCCTGAACAAGAGACGTTTTCTAAGAACACGCCAGATTGTGGATTGAGAGATCACAAGTTCACAAAACAGCCAACTTCTATAAAATTACTCCTAAAGGTTACAGTATCTTATTTAGAAAGAATGTCACTAAAAATTATAGAAAATTAGACAATAATACTGTTAATATAGTTGACAAAATTTATGAAACAAAAATATTACTGATAAACTAAACATCAGCGACAGATTTAAACTCTGTACTAAAGAATCATATATAACAATCAAGGACCATAAATTTGATTTTGATGTTAATCTTCCCACCAGGATTATCAACAATACCAGGCCAGAAATTAGCAAAATTATCCTCGATAGAGTCAACAAGCTGATTAGAGAGCGCCTTGGACTTATACAATGGATTAATACCACAGTGGTCATCAATTGGTTTAATGATATAAACGATAAAATTGATCCACTGTGATAATGTGGATTATTACCCATACATTTCCAATGATCTGTTTACTTTGGCTTTGGAATTTGCCACAGAGTACTCTGATCTTTCTAACGAGGAACTTGACATTATTATTAACTCTAGAAGATCCATAACTCTAGAAAATCCTTATCCATAACAAAAAAAAACAATTTGATATTTCCATGGGATCGTTTGACTCTGCTGAGTCTTCCGATCTTGTTGGTTTATTCATCTTATATAATCTTAGTGCCCACCAAGATATCAACATTGACGGCATAAGGTTATATAAAATTGATGGCTTTATGATGGTGAAAAATTCTACAAAAATTAAAGCTGACAAAATCAGAAAATTAATACACAGAGAATTTAATAGTCTCAACCATAACGTTAAAATCAATACTCATTTTTTAAAAATATATAATTCCTTGATGTTACACTAGACCTAGTTAATAATACATACCAACCACACATGAAAACAAACGCAAATCCAAAATATATCCACCCAAATTCTAATCGCCCTCCATCCTTAATCAAACACATACCCTCCTCCATAGAATATAGAATTAGCAATATCTCTTCTAGTGAAGATGTCTTTTACAAACATAGTAAAATAGTGGCTATATATGCCCTGACATCAAATATATTAAACATAACAGCAATGGTAAGAATAAAAATAGAAACAGAAAAATCATTTAGTACACAACCCCATTTAACCGAATGGTTAGTACTGAGTTAAGGCAGAAGTTTCTCAGTTTAATTGAGAAACACTTCCCCAGAAATAATCCACTTAGTAAGATTTTTAATAGAAATACACTGAATCTAAGCAATAGATGCACAGATAATCTTAAAAAGATTATTAAAAAAACATAATAATAAAAATTTAAATCAATACAAAAAACTAAGTGATAATTGCCATTCCATAGCAGTAAACGCTAATAATACCAACATGTGTAATTGTAGAAATCCTAACGAGTGTCCATTACAAAATAAGTGTCAAACTGATTCCCTTTTTTACTCAAGTACTATTTCTACTTCAGAAAATCCAATGGTTAAAAAATGTTAGATCGAGAGTACCAAGAATTTCTTTAAAAGTAAGTGGTATCAACATATATTATCTTTCAACTACAACGCGTACAGAAATAGGACGTCATTTTTTAAATATTTTTGGAACTTAAAATAAGTTAACAAAACCCCTACGGTAAAATGGAAAATATTTAAAAAAAAAAAAAAAGACTAGAACTCGCAAATCCTTAATTGAATCGCGTTTCCTATGTTTACAGGAAAAATTTCAAATAATCAAACTTGCTAAGAAAGAAGCTGTTAAACCCCCAAAAAAATGAATTAACAGTAAACTGCCGACACGGTCTATTTTTTACCTTAAAATATAGTTAATGTGTTTTATAAAAAAAAGTTACGTATTATAATTTTATAGCCATAATTCTATTAGTATATTATGGTCCACCTTCTACTGGTAATTACCTTATTTGCTCTATTCAACTTAAATATTCTTATGCTTTGCCATCTATTAAATATTATTAGCATTGTATATAGATGTTCCATATTTTTAATTTTATCTACAGGTCTCTTTAAGAAACTATAAATATAAAAATTTTATTTTTAATTTTTTCTGTTAACTTCACGTATGATTGACCTCCCTCCATATTCAAGAAATAGAACGTCATATTTGGCTACAATGATGATACATTTGTCGCTGTCTTATTCTCCACAATCATCAATGATGCCATGTCTATGTGGCGTTTATTGTGATATGAAAAAATAACTCACCCACCTCCACCTTCAGACCTTATTTTTCTATTTAGCGTAGATCTGACATTTAATTGGTTAATCGAAACATACCCACAAGTATAATTTTTTTTTAATTTTGATCTTAGGCTCTCCCTTTTAACTTTCGGAAAACAGATAACGATTTGTTTTTAAATTTCCCATAAAATACATTTTATCACCAGTTACCAACCATCATCTGAGGAAGTTACCAACCATCACCTGAGGAAGTTACCAACCATCACCTGAGGAAGTTACCAACCCTCACCTGAGGAAGTACAATCATGATACCGAAACACGAAACCTTTTGCGTAGCGATTTCAAAATGTTTGTATTATAATCTCTATTAATAAAAATATAATAATAATAATAATATTTTGCTCTAATTTGTACTGAGCACTTTTTTAAAAGTAAATACTACAAACTATGGACAGTTACTCCATCTGTTCTTTCTTGCATTGTATATATATATATATATATATATATATATATATACAGACATGACAGAATTGAATAGACGCTCACAGAAACGGTTTATTTTATTAAACAAGTAATTTATACAAATGAAGTAATTATAAATGGTCATAAATTTAATAACTAATACTTGGTTGACATCCCTTTTGCTTTTTTTAATGCAAGGACCCTTCTAGGCATGCTAGCGATGAGTTCACAAATATCATCTTGAGGGATTTATTGCCATGTTTGACGCTATAATTCTAAAAGTTCGGGCTTAGAAAATGGCTTCCTGTTCTTTTTGCAGAGTTTTCGATCTAATATGCCCCAAAGGTGTTCAATAGGGTTAATATACGGGGACTGACTTGGCCATGGAGTTTATTGATCCCATTTTGTCTCAACCAATGTTGCGTTGCTTGAGCAGTGTGACATGGAGCTCCATCTTCCATAAATAGGAGTCAATTTTGCCATTCTACTACTTGAGAATATTGGAAGGCCCTTTCTTTAATATAGAAACATATTTGGTTGAATTAATGTTTCCTTCACACTCCACAAGCTCTGAGCGACCATCACTCCAAATTGCACCCCATACCATTACTGAAAGGACCCCATGTTTCACCGTTGGCTGCAGTCTTTTTAAATCAAACTGTTGACTACAAAGTCTCCATACCCATACTCTTCCACTGTCGGAAAATAATGCGAATCTTGACTCATCAGAGAAAATGACAGTGGTCCAAAAGGTCACAGGTCTCTCCACCATCTCATGAGTCCAATTCTTTCCGCGTTTTATATTGGCTGGACGGAGAAGTGGTTTCCTTCTCGCAGCTCTGCCATAGTAGTCCAGCTTGTGAAGATACCTGACAGCTGTTCTGGGACTGACATCAACTTGTGTTGCTATGTCAGAGGCCTTGCAACGTGGATCCCTTCAACATTTTTTCGACAAGACGCATGGTTCTTTCAGAGGGCCCAGGGCGGCCTGGATGAGGTTTTTTGCACTTCTTGCCCTCTCTGGTGAATTGTACGATCACTCTATTAACAATAGAAAGGAGTATTGAAAGATTTTCAGATATTTTTCTTTGACCAACTTCATGTTAGCCCACGATACGTCCTCGCTGAAATTCGGATAGGTCTGATGCTCCTTTGGTTCGTGGCATGTTCCAGTATTGTTATCTGCAATTTTGATCAAATAATCTAAGTTAATTTATCTTGATTATTAAAAAAATCTAAGTTAATTTATATTGGTTATTAAAAAAAATCAGAAATAAAATTTATCTTGGTGTCTATTCAATTCTGTCATGTTTATGTATATGTTTAGGTCTGACTTATATCTCTAAAACAGTATTTTGATGTTTGGGTATGTAAATACTGATTTTGTAAGTAGGTCGAACCAAAAACTTAGAACTTTTCAGCGCGAAGTCGTATCTAAAAAATTGTTAAACATATATTTGTATGTGTGTGTATGTTTCCAGTGTGTGTGTTTGAATGCGTTCAGTACAACATAACAATCATTTATTTAAAAATGCTAGTCAAACAAGAAGTCATAAAATATTGGAACTCTTCTGTTTAATGAGGTGTAGATTAACACCGACACTACTGCAAACCTGCCAGGCAGAATTAAACAGGCGCGTTATTTTATCCTGCTTGCAACTTCAGTGAACTAAATGGCAACGTCGGTGAACTTTACAAAAGAATTATTAATCTTTTAACCCTAATAAGAAGACAATATCCCTGTGTAAAAGTCTCTACGGACAAATGAACACTCAAGTATATAAGAAGATAACGCAAGTCTTAATAGGTTTACACGCGCCATTTTGTTTTGTTCGCTAGTCTTATCTGTCGAGTTAAACTGTACTTGTCACAAGACATTTTCTCTAATGCCTGTTTGAAGAATCTGCCGAGAATGCGTGAGAAGTGGGACATAGACGAACGTTTTGAAGAGAAACATCAAGTTCTGCTATGAAGTATTGTTCAGTTTCAGCGACACGATTAAGGAGCGCGAGCGTGTGTGTGTCTAAGTGAGCGAGAAGATGATCTTCTGAGAAGGATTTTCAAAGTAATTTTGACATGTGAACACAAATA
This sequence comes from Acanthosepion pharaonis, assembly GCA_903632075.3. NCBI lineage: Eukaryota > Metazoa > Mollusca > Cephalopoda > Sepiida > Sepiidae > Acanthosepion > Acanthosepion pharaonis. Next base: position 1,358,720 of record CAHIKZ030002678.1, on the reverse strand, counting down.
TAAACGAATACGCCTTATTCATATTGCTTCGTACAAGTGGGGATATGTATTCGAGCGCGTGCGTGTATATGGGTGTGCCTGTACGTGTGCCTCTGTGTGCCTTAGCTTCCCAAGACAGTTTTATGAAAACGAATAAAACTATAATAACGTAAATACTTAATTCTCAATAAATATATATATATATATACGTTTTAATGCTTACGATTCTTACATATATATATATATATATATATATATATATATATATACATATACACAGATGTGTGTATATATATATATATATATATATATATATATATATATATATAAATTCTCCGAGGAGCTGCATTCGCTGGTTCCTAGAAGTCATGAGTTCAAGCGACCTACGAGGCTAGCATCCTGCTCTCACCCCTTCACTGTCGAAACTCTTAAATGTAGCCGTCTCTTCTACTCCAATAGCTTCATGTATCGCACCTCTCGCCTGTGGAACTCCCTTCCCTATTCCAGTTTCCCTGAGAGCTATAATCTCCAGCTATTCAAGTGTAATGTCAATCGACATATCCAGTTGTCTTGGTCTATTCACTACCCTCATCCTTTCTTCTATCACTCCTATCTGATCTTGCTCTAAATTTTCTGTAACCCTTGCGTCCTAGTGGCTCCCTCCCTCCTTGCTTGGGGTGAAATGCTTAAAAATATATATATATACACAATACTTAGATGTGTGTGTATATATATATATATATATATATATATATATGGCGGAGCGGTGAACAGAGATGTACACGCCAGTGATATATATATATATATATATATATATATATATATAAAAAAAGAAAAAAAATAAAACAAAATTATCTTTCGTCCTTTTACGAACTTTGTCAAAAAAAATGTGAGGATTTTATTTTAAAAGTATTTATATCGTGAGAAGACGAAGATAATGTCACTTTTTGTCGTTTTTTCATATATATATATATATATATATATATATATATATATATATATATAGCATACATAAGAAGAGAGAAAACAGTGCAAATATTTAAAAATGCGTTGGTATATTATCTAAATGGATCATAGTAATTATATATATATATATATATATATAATGCTTTTAATGCTCTGGATGGAGCGGCTTGGTGATCGTGGTCGTGGCTCTCGGAGGCACAGTCCTGTGGATAAAGGTACTTGGATGAGTTCCACCACGGAATATGTGAACGAGCGGCGCAATGCGAGTCCTGTCCGTCTCGACTACCTCTTCGTCACCGATTCCCGTCAGTACAGTTGGTGTCATGACGTTTTCCTATCAATGTACCTGTCAGGGTTTCAATTCTCGGTAGTGGATGCGCACTGCTGATAGTGCTTTCTGCATTCTGTTGAGGTTTCTTCTTGGCTCTTACTTAATATATATATATATATATATATATATATATATATATATATATATGATCGAAATAAAAGTATAAAATTTAATATTACGAGACATATTAAAAAAAAACGGGTGAAGCAACTGGTTTCGCTCCCGCTCTTCAGGCTTCAACGGAAGATTTAAAATTAACACAGAAAATGTAAATAAAAGGAATTGTAAAAAAAAAAAATGAATAGGAACTAGAGACAAATGACAGCAAAGTCCCAACAAACACTCACGTTGTTTGCATAAAGAAGGCTTGCAGGACCCGATGTAAAGTGCCTCTCGAACCTTTAGATGAAATAAGCCTTAGTGAGCAATTGGACAACACGGTGAACCAGTCAACACTAAATTTTGGCTGCAAATCTCTGTTCTTTAATAGGTGTTCGCATATTGCGGAACTATAGGTGTTCAGGACGAGTCCATTCAAAAGGCAGGGTGTGATTTTTAATTTTTCTAGGAACGTGTTGTTTTATTCTCATGTCTAAGCGTTGAGTTGTTCTTCCTAAAGAAGTGGCCGAAAACGCTTAGGACAATAAACAATACGGACAATTTTTTACAGCCCCTTACCCCCACCAAACAGAATTATAATAACACTAGGAAAACTAAAGAAAAGAATCATCAAATGTTCCTTGTCTTGCATTTAATGCGACTTCCTTACAAGTAAGCTAGCTGCCCAAATATACATTATATGTGTGTGTGTGTGTGTGTGTGTGTGCAAGTGCGCGTGTATTTCTGTCTGTCTGTGTAGGGAAGGTAGTGTATGTAGTGGTTAGAATGCTCGCTTTCCAACTATGAGATCTGGTTTCGAATCTCACCAAGCTCAATTTGTCAAGAAAGTGATTTTTGATGTCATTAACCTGGAGATGCAATCCTAGTTGTGGCATCAGTGGAAAGAGGTCTGAAATCCTTACCAAAGCAGGACACAAATCTTACATGTTGATCATCAAATGAATTTTAAAGCCGATAATTATCAAAAATTTAATATAAATATACATATATATATATATATATATATATATATAAGAGAATGTGCTATATATATAGTTTATGAAAAAGTAGGTAATCCGTATGGGTAAACCTAAACAGGATAAAATCTAGAGAGCTCAGTGTAAATCCAGGGCAAATAATTTAAATAAAAACAGACCACTTTAAGATTCCATGTCATATATTATTTCACCACAGCCCTTTTAAAGGACTGCGGATCATCAAACTTTACTTCCAAACAAAAATGAAAAAAAAATTTACATATTTTTGACGGGCCGTATTAAACATATGTAAATTAACGAAGTGAGGAAGTGAGGGGGAGAATGAAGACATGAATGAGTTAGCAGATATTGACATTTAAACGGTTAACTTAACGGAAGTTATATATTGATATCGAAGGGGTAGAAAAAAACCAATTTATGAGAAGAAGATGTCACTAATTTTCTTTGTAAAAAAAAAGGCTAGAAACAGACGCTGTTATTTTGCTTTTACTTTGAAAGTGTTATTTTGGGGGTTCATAAAGATTATAATGTTTGATATAAATTTGAATGTCTCCAAACTGTCTACAAATAATTTAATTTGATGTTTGATTAGTTATTTAAATTTTGGGGATTTTCTATGAAATAGTCGATTAAAAAATATTCATAGAAAGTACATTAAAAGAAAAAATTTTATCTTAAAATATAAGTTTACTTCTAGTAATCTTTTTTTAATCTTTTTCAAAAATTTTATTATTGATTATTAAGTTGACATCTCTATCCGTTTTTTTTCATGAATTTAACTCGTGACTGTTTCTAGATAAGTAATCTCTTTTACTTAAATTTTAGTTAAGTTAATATGAGGTAATATTTGAAGGTAATATTAAAGATCTTGCTCTGTCATATACTGTATACACACCAATGCAAATATCACATATACACACGTTCCTTTACATGTTCAATCACTCATACAGGTACCCATGTGTCGAAATACTCAGGTAACTTCATGTATTAACACCTACCTAAATATCAAAATGTTTTCCAATTTAAATATTTTATCATCAATAATGATTATTAAAGGGTAATATATTTCACTTTAAATTAAATTATCAATTTAAAAAATTTTCCTCCATATTATAAAATTTTAAACTCACACTTCAATTGGAGAATATTAAATGAGAAAATGAGATAAAACACTAAAAACAGGACTGTAAGTCCTTTTATAATATTCTATGTATCCATAAATATACATCTACACACATATCCGTACACATACACACATACATATATATACATATCCATATATATACATATATTCACATATACACACACACACACATATATACATGTATATACTCATACATACACACATACACATGTAGATACACATGCACATACATACATACACATTTACATATACACACACATATACCCACATATACCCACATATATATATACATATATATATATATATACACATACATATACACATATATACACATATACACACACATATACATATACACATATACACACATACACATACACACAAATATACATATATACACCCACATGTGCGTGCATGCAAAAAAACATATATTATCTTTTAACTACAACGCTTAAAGAAATAGGACGTCATTTTTAAATATTTTTGGAACTTAAAATAAGTTAACAAAACCCCTACGGTAAAATGGAAGATATTAAAAAAAAGACTAGAACTTGCAAATCCTTAATTGAATCGCGTTTCTTATGTTTACAGGAAAAATTTCAAATAATCAAATTTGCTAAGAAAGAAGCTGTTAAACCAAAAAAAATGAATTAACTGTAAACTGCCGACACGGTCTATCTTTTACCTTAAAATATAGTCAATGTGTTTTATAAAAAAAATTACGTAACCTTTCTAATATTAACATAGGAAAATACTTCATAAAACTAATACAAAAACACTTTAGTAAAAATGATCTTTTAAAAAAGATATTCAACAAAATGAATTTAAAGATTAGTTATTCTTGCATGAACAATATTGGAAAAATTATTAACTCACATAACAGTAAAACTTTGAGAGATTTTCATGACAATTCAATACAAATGGATCGTAATGCAAACCAAATGAAAGCATCAACATGTAATTGCAGGACAGGATCAGATTGCCCAGTTGAAGGGTATGCATGGCGGAAAAATGTAATTTATGAGGCAACAATTTTTCCCCAAAGAGAATTTTGACAGAAAAGGATAGGAATATCGGCGGGAAGTTGGAAACATCGACTTTATAACCATCGCCAGTCCTTCCAAGATAAATGTAAAAAGAACCAAACGGCACTGTCAAAGCATTATTGGGAGTTGTTGGATGGTGGCTTAACCCCACAAATAAAGTGGAAGATAATCTCGAGAGCCAGAACTCCAATAAATTTCAGAGATAGATGCGACTTATGCTTAAAAGAGAAAATACTCATAATAAAACATAAAGATCCGGATTTATTACAAAACAAACATAATTTAACTAATTTTTAAATGCCGACATAAGAACAAACTAAATCTAACTAAATATATTTAGGAATAACTATATAGGAAGACTAATATTACATGATCTTGGTTTTTTGTTTTTGGAAATGTTGCTATCCACACATAAATGCGAACACATAACTGTATGTATACAACTATGTAATTGAACTTGAACATTGATACATCTTTTGATATGTATATGTATATGCGTTTATATGGAAAGATAGTCATGCATATGTTATTTTTGTGTATTGTGGGAACAGTTTTGGAGTGGGTGGGTATGATTATGGATATGTATGTATATATACTTGTATGTATATAGGTGAGCTATTTTATATTTGTATATATATATATATATATATATATATATATATATATATATATATATATATGTATATGTGTGTATGTGTGGGTATGTGGACATGTATGTGTGGATATGTATGTATACAATTTTTTTTATAATTTCTATATATGTATGTGTGAGTGTGGGTGTGTATATATAGATGGGCACATGTATGTCGTTTCATAGATAGTGTATGTATTTATGTATAAATATATGTAGTTGTGACTTCGAATATATAATATGGTAGAATATACATATAATAAGGTAATTAAGTATGGATTTTGATATGTTTTTTGCATGCACACACATGTGGGTGTATATATGTATATTTGTGTGTATGTGTATATGTGTGTATATGTGTATATGTATATGTGTGTGCATATGTGTATATATGTGTATATGTATGTGTATATGTATATATATATGTATGTATATATGTGGGTATATGTGTGAGTATATGTAAATGTGTATGTATGTATGTATGTGTGTGTATCTACATGTGTATGTGTGTATGTATGAGTATATACATATATATATGTGTGTGTGTGTGTATATGTGAATATATGTATATATATGGATATGTATGTACTTGTATGTGTGTATGTGTACGGATATGTGTGTAGATGTATATTTATGGATACATAGAATATTATAAAAGAAGGGCTTACAGTCCTGTTATTAGTGTTTTATCTCATTTAATATTCTCCAATTGGAAGTGTGAGTTTAAAATTCTTTATAATATGGAGGAAAATTGTTTTAAAATTGATAATTTAATTTAAAGTGAAATATATTACCCTTTAATAATCATTATTGATGATAAAATATTTAAATTGGAAAACATTTTGATATTTAGGTAGGTGTTAATACATGAGAAGTTAGCTGTGTATTTCGGCACATGGGTACCTGTATGAGTGATTGAACATGTAAAGGAACGTGTGTATATGTGATATTTGCATTGGTGTGTATACAGTATATGACAGAGCAAGATCTTTAATATTACCATCAAATATTACCTCATATTAACTTAACTAAAATTTAAGTAAAAGAGATTACTTATCTAGAAACAGTCACGAGTTAAATTCATGACCAAAACGGATAGAGATGTCAACTTAATAATCAATAATAAAATTTTTGAAAAAGATTAAGCAAAAGATTACTAGAAGTAAACTTATATTTTAAGATAAATTTTTTTTCTTTTAATGTACTTTCTATGAATATTTCTCTAATCGACTATTTCATAGAAAATCCCCCAAAATTTAAATCACTAACAAACATCAAATTAAATTATTTGTAGACAGTCTGGAGACATTCAAATTTATATCAAACATTATAATCTTTATGAACCCCCAAAATAACACTTTCAAAGTAAAGCAAAATAACAGCGTCTGTTTCTAGCCTTTTTTTTTACAAAGAAAATTAGTGACATCTTCTCTCTTAACTTCCTTCCTCTTTTTTCTCTCTATGGGTTTTTTCTTCTCTACCCTTCGATATCAATATATAACTTCCGTTAAGTTAACCGTTTAAATGTGTCAATAACTGCAAACTCACTCATATCTTCTCTATCCCCCCCTTATTTCCTCACTTCGTTAATTTACATATGTTTAATACGGCTAGCCAAAAATGTGTAAATTTTCTTTTCATTTATGTTTGGAAGTAAAGTTTGATGATCCGCAGTCTTTTAAAAGGGCAGTGGTGAAATAATTTATTGCATGGAACCTTAAAGTGGTCTGTTTTTATTTAATATATATATATATATATATATTTTAAGCGTTTCACCCCAAGAAGGCGGGAAGCCTCTAGGACGCAAGGGGTTACAGAAAATTTGGAGCAAGATCAGATAGGAGTGATAGAAGAAAGGATGAGGAGAAGGGTAGTGGATAGATCAAGGCTACTGGAGATGTCGATTGACATTACATATATTATATATATATCACATATATTATATATATATATATATATATGTCTGTGTGTGTGTGTGTGTGTGTGTGAGAGAGAGAGAGAGATCATTTTCAACCAATGTTTTTTAGCCTAATATTTTGTTGTATTTTACCAATTTTTGTATAAGATGTTGGACTCGGGATCAAAATTACGGATAAACTTTCCAAGTTGATGTTTTTGCTCAAGAACTTTCCACTGTCGCAGTCATTATCAAGAACCTGGTGTTGTCAGTGTAGTGGATATTTTTTTTTTTTTTTTGCTTACATAGTGGTATTTTTTCTTCTTTTACTAATGGTTGGGGGAAGCTGGATGCCAAATTCTTTGAAATTCAAATTCCTTGAGAGTACTTGAACAAAAACGGAAGAAAACATGGCTTTGGTGTGTCTGTCTACAATTTATATTCAGATATAAAACATAACATTTGAAAATACAAAATATAACCATATCTTATATATATATATACATATATATTTATATATATATATATATATATATATATATGTGTGTGTGTGTGTGTGTGTGTGTGTGTGTGTGTGTGTGTGTGTGAAAATATATCGAAAATAGGAAAGAACACGTTAGGTAAATAATCCAAGGTCTTTAGTATTTTATTATTATTTTTAAAAAACAGTGCTCGATACAAAAAGTAGAACCTAAATATAATTATTTATTTACAAATATGATTCCATCGCTACATAAGATAAGTATTTGAAAAAAAAATTCGCTTGAAGATAGAACAGAGCTTCGTACTTTAATTCAATTTAATTCAAATAATTATATTGAAGTTTTCGGCTCTTGTTTTGAAACATGAGAACTCTTATGTAGCGATGGAATCATATTTTTAAATAAATAATTATACATACATATATATATATATACACAGATATACAGATATATACACACACATACATATATATATATATATATATATATATATATATATATATATATATATATATATATATATATATATATATATATATATATATATAAAAGAAGTAATGTTTTATTTAAATTTATAAGAAAAACAAGTTGAAAATTCATCCGCAGTCTTTAAGAACATTAATTTAGAGTAACTTTACTGATTTCACAGTTGTATGATTTCCGAAAGTTAAATTGAGACAGAGAAAGGTGAGGTTATGCCATGACATGTGCTGCTTTTAACTGTTGGTGGAGAATTAGTTTTATACAAAAAAAAATATTATTCCGATTGCTATATGTTTAAAAGGTAATCAGGTCGGTTGATTATGATCACGTGATAATATAATATTTTTTACGCCAAAAATTGATGATTTAAATTTGTTGTCAAAAACGTCATGGTTCAGTGAGCGTGTCTAATGACAAGAAAGTGTTAACACACACACACATATATATATATATATATACATACATACATACATATATATATACGATGCTATAAATTTCAACCGATAGTAACGCTATTCGATCAATGAACACCGAATGTTCCCTTTATGGCTACAGATCTTCTCAATATTACCATTTACCTTATATGAAACTGTAAATGTTATGTTATCAATTCTTTTCTTTTTCTTTTTGTTTTTTGTTCTCCTGTTCGGTAAGCAGGGCCTGTAAATGTTGTGCATTCACTCGATTGTTAAACAAACGTACCCAGTAACATGATAAAAATCAAGCGGACACCGAGCCTTCCAAAATCAAACCTCTCATTTTCAGTGTCACATGTATCCTATATTTCGGAGCTCTTGATTTGAGCCTCGGACACCAATCCACACCTGCTCTCAACAAGATATATAATTGTTACGTGCCCGTAGGTTTTAATACTAGTTAATTACCTGAACTGCCCGCGCTCAAATCCTACCCTAACTTTACTATAATATAGCCACATACCCATTGCACAACCATATTTACAAGTCAGCTATTATGAAATTCAGATGACATCGGTACACTGCTGGTAGCGTTGAAAATTGTAATGGACACTCGTTAGGATTTCTACAATTACACATGTTGGTATTATTAGCGTTTACTCTTATGGAATGGCAATTATCACTTTTTTTATTTTTTTATTATGTTTTTTTATAATTTTTTTAGGATTATCTGTACAGCTATAGCTTAGTTTTAGTGTATTTCTGTTAAACATCTTACTAAGTGGATTATTTCTGAGGAAGTGTTTCGCAATTAAAGTGAGAAACTTCTGCTATAACTTAGTATTAACGATTTGGTTAAATGGGGTTGTGTATTAAATGATTTTTCCGTTTCTACTTTTATTCTTACCATCGCTGTTGTGTTTAATATATTTGATGTCAGGGCACATATAGCCACTATTTTTAAGGCAGTTGTGTGTGTGTGTCTAAATCGTGAAGGCGTGGGCACAATTTTATTTTTTACATCGTTCTGGAGATAATGGCTATTGTCAAAAAGTACATAGATGATATGATCATCAAAAGTGACCCCCGCATACACACATACTAAACGTGGGACAACATTTACCAAGCACAGTTATTGCTACGTTCCACATATAAATTATTTACGTACTGTTTATCGCTAAATAAGAGTTTTCTTTCAGGTAATAATTCTGGGTATGACGATAAACTACATCCGGCAGCAAGGCCTCTTAACGGTAGATTGACGTATTTGAGGATTGTGTAACCACCTCTTTATTGATGTTCCCAGATCCACCTGACCTGTGCTGGTAGTACCTGTTAGGGTCCCAGCTAAGGGCAAATAGTGAACCCCCAAAACACTATGAAAGTACAAAATACATTTTTATAGTAAAAATACCAGCAATACATATTTATATTAAAGATTAATAACAATACAGGCATACAATTGTGTTGAAATTATTTAAATTTCGGCATTAAATACCGCATATTGTTTGATCTATCACTAAATAAAATGAACAAAAAACAACCAACGTGAAAGAACTTTCATGAAATTAATCCATATAATATTGTATAATTAAAAATATAACTTCAACAAAACAACAAGAACATAAATCACACATAACACCGCCTCTATTAATTATGTCTACAGAAACATGTATCTGCACAAAAGTTGAGTATCATCTACCATGTATTCAACTGTGAAAGCAGAATAACATGTATCATATTTTTATTACTTCAAAGCTCCCAAGAAAATTAAATTTCTATTGTAAATGACACATAAGAAGTTGATATAACCTTAAACAAATAAACCAACCTACCAACTTTGAAATCCGAAAACATTTTTTGTTAATTTGAAATCTAAATCACTGTTCCTTTAAGCATGTTACTAAATAAGTATTAACGGAAAGTACTTTAGCATAACATAAATGTGGGGCAAAATGACAATCACTGCAACACTAAAAAAATATTTAAAAAAATAGATTTTATAGTAAAATTACCAACAATACATTTTAGGATCTACAAACTATATATCTAAAAAAAAAAACTTTACTCGAAAAGTATAAAATTATGTACAATATATCTGTAGATGAATGTGACACGATTTAGGGTTGCTAGAAAGAAAGAAAAAAGGAAAGGGCGAGAATTAAATTTAGGTGATAAGAAGCAATCAGGAAAAGGACACTAAGCGATGTTATTTTTCTAACAAAGAAAAGTGCTAAAGGTTTTATTCTCATTAGCGAGGAAGGTAGGGTCGCGGATGTGTCGGATTTGATTTAATTTATGACGACGCACCGAATAAGATATATCCAATCTGCCCATGGCAATGGTAAAAGTTTCAAGTTGGACTCCCGCAGAGTGCTGGGAGATAAAAATTAATTAGGTCAAGCTCTGACCGAAACCAAAATGTCTGTTGACCCATCCCCTTATCATTTGGGAAAAACACCTGTTTATTGTCAGGAGCTGGCTATGATATCAAAATTATTTTATCAGAACGAATAATTGGCACCAAGGTGCGATACGTCCAATTGACCACCCACTTGTTTGGCGAAGATCCCGAGTGATGAATCCCAGGTGATATTCAGGATAAAATTGAGATTAAGAGACCACACTACGGGTCGTATTGGGTTGTTGTCGAGAAGAAGAAAAAAAAAAGGAAGATAATTTTTTTTCTTTGAGCAAGATTTTTTTAAACCGAGGCTAATCTGGCCACACCCACACTGCTGGGCGCCCATTGGCTGAATGCTGGCGTGAGCGTTAGGAGAAGGTAATCATGTAAAGGAGGAGGGGAGGCCTGTTGACACCCTCTGAAGGAATCGGTATGAGATGCCACTGTGAGAGAGAGAGGAAACCCGTTGACACTCTCCGAGGGTAGGTTGAGATACCAATATGAGAACAGAAGGTAGGAGGACGAAAGACTTTCAAAAATGGAAAATAATAAATTTTCCTGACCGAAAACAAAGAAGTGGATTGTGGATTTAGAATTATCAAGGAACCTCAAACCCCGACAAGCCCACCCCGGTTTTGGTCGACGTCCATATAAGCAGAGTTGCAACGAGTTGCGGCAGTGAAGTTCGAAGTTCGCAGCTGAGCAGTTGGGGTTGTAGACAGACAGGCAAGCAGTTGCAGTGAGCTGAGAGCTCTGAGGACCGCCTCGCAGATAGCTGACTTGAAAGATTCCATGCAAATCACGACCTCAACTTCTAACCAAGAACAATTTATTTTTGAAGAACGACTTAGACTCACACCACCAAAACAAGTTTTACGAATATCGCCTGAAGATACACCAAGAACCAGTTTCTTAAAGAACAAACAACTTAAGATGTTAAGACTCAGCTAACAAACACAAAGTGTCACGAATCCATATAGCGGGTTGGGAAGAAGACTCAGTCCTGTATTCAGAAACCAGATATAAAGTATTGTTATCCTTTTTTTAACACATTTGAACTCTTCGAGTTATTATTTTATTTACTTTTACATATACTTGTGTGGTGTTACACTTGTCCGGACTCAGCTTGCATTACGGCCCGGCGACTGATTGATTTCGTCTACCTAAGATCAAATCACAAAGTGGGTAGGTTAGACTAGAAATCAAAACAGTTACTTCGGTAACCAGACGTTGGAGGCGAGATGGGAACGACAAGGCTGATACCGAATCTAACCAGATTCCCATCCGAATCAGCAAAAGGTTAGAACGTCACATTTGGTGCCGCGAACAATACCAAGTCACATTGGTCGTCACAAGATAGGATAGGACGGCGACGGCGCGAAGACAGATAGGGTGACGTCAAAATTAGCACCGCCACCTGGACAGCACGGCGGGCGCGGACAGACAGACGTCACGATTGATGCAGCGACACCGGGGGACGTCACAGAAGCTATAAAATTGCATTCAAAATACTTAGATTTCGACATTGAATAACCCATAGAAGTGTTGATATGCAGCTAAACAAATTCAACAAACAAAATGAACAAATGACATTAATCTATATAATATCCTATACTTCTGAAAAAAAAGAAATTATATTCGAAAATATAACTTCAAAAAATCTACAACATAAAATACATATATCACTGCTTCTAATAATCATGTTCACACTAACATGTATATCCACAAAAGCTGATTATCCTCTACCATGTATTCAACTGTGAAAGCAGAATAACAAGTATCATATATTTATTATTTCAAAGCTCCCAAGAAAATTAAATTTCGATTGTGAATGACATATAAGTTGTTGTTATGGCCTTAAACATATCAAATCAAAATAATTAAGATAAAAACTGAAAACACCTTGACAAAATATAATCAAGCTGGCTCACACAACTAGAAACGCGTTCTAAATGATAGTAATCTGCAATCACCATTGCAGAGATAATCATCAAGTAAGGGTTTAAATGATAATGGTAAAATAAGAAAAGTATGAAGTGACTTTATAACAGTATGAAGTGATAATGCTACCGAAATCCGAAGGCGCAGTGGAATAAGAAATTATGCCTTTTAAAAAAAATAGACAAATTATTAAGCAACAAGAAAATTACGTTAAAGAGGACTTTACTGCTAAGTAATAACAATCCCCCAAGTATGATAGTAAATGCTGCAAAATCTCCTCACAGATGATGAGAAGACGTAAGGCAACAGAGATAAGGTTCCAGAGAAGGATACAGAAAATAGCATAGATATAGCTTGTGAAACAATGAGGAAGGTTTAAGGAAAATGGTAAATCTTTGAATCGAAAAGCGATAGTTGATATTTCTAAGACACATAATTAGGAAAGAGGTCTTGGAATAACTTGACACTTAAAGAAGATGATGAAAACGATGAGAACAAGAAGTTACAGTGAGTAACCAACCAAACAAGTTTTGTAACTCTCTATATTTCTGAGATGAGGTATGTACACTATTTACATTATTCGGAATATTGTCCTCATCTTTGTCGCCATATTTATTACAACGTTTCAGCCGTTGTACGCTCCGACCTCCTTCAGTTAGTTGGAATTTCGAACTGAACCCTTTATTTCGCTCACTGGGGTAGACTGTTCTAGTTCCACGTGCCATGTCTAATAGATGTCAGTTATCAGTTATCTCTTGTTAATTCACGTCTGCAAGTTCTACACCGCCTTAACCAGGTATTGAACTCACTCTCTTTGGGTCCTGTCACTGAAGCTAACCAACGCCTTTATCCACTGTGCCATGGAGCGAAATAAAGGGTTCGGTTCGACATTCCAGCCACCCGGAGCGTACAACCGCCGAAACGTTGTGATAAATATGGCAACAAATATAAGGACAAAAGTCCGAATTATGTAAATAGTAAGCTTTTGTAAATCGATTTTAGAAGAATTGTAAGGGATAGTGAAAAGACATCGTTAAACGCTACAAAGAGTAGGAAGTTGTGGAGAACCATGATCGCCCATGGCGCATAAAAGCAGATGAAGGGATAGGAAATGTACTTAGAAAACAAAGCAAAGTGCTATGTAATTTTCAATCTCCTGTATAGAAGTGAATGCCGGATAATCTCTTCAAAGATGAAGAGAAGACTGAATGAACAGTGATGTAGTTTTGCAAACGAATGCCGAGGATAACATGGACAAACCGAATATTTGTCTATATCTCTGAGAGGAGGTATTATAATTACTTACATTATTTACATTATTCGAACTGTTAACCTCATCTTCATTGATATATTCACAACGCTTTGGCCTTCTTCAGGTGATTGAAATTTCGCAAACACCTCTTCCGAGTAAGACCCCCATAAAGAAGAACATGACAAAGGACTGTGTGTACGCAATCCCATGCAGCTGTGTTAAGAAGTATACGGAAGAAACAGTCCTCTCACTTAAAGTAAGACAACAAGAACATCGTAAAGTGGTAACACGAGGGGAAATACAAAATTAAGGCGTAGCTGACCACATATGGAGGGAAAAGCGAGATCACACCCCCTTTAAGAAAAGTTAAAATAATAGACAGAGAACATCACTGGAAAATGCGAAAACTTAAGGAATCAGCACATATTCTAGGGTACAAAAATCTCCTGAGCCGGCCAAGCATAGAAATGAATACAATATAGGAACCAGCAACAAGTAGTGCTAGAGAAAAGCAATAAATAACAACACAAAATTACTATATAAGCTCAGGTAAAAAATTCAGTCAGAACAGAAAAATTGCAACATGAGCACTGGTAAAAAAAAATGGTTGCTGAGACATGAGGTCTATAAGTAGGAAAAATTCATACACAGATGTCGTCAATGACACATGGCCCAGTTGATAAAGGCGTTGGTTAGACCCAGATTCGTGAGTTCAATACCTGCCTACAGCAATGGTGTTACAGGGAAATTACTGAAACTAAATCAATCTACCCCGGTGTACGAAATAAAGGTTTCGGTTCGAAATTGCAGTCTCCTGAAGAAGGCCGGAGAGTATAACGGCTGAAATGTTGTGGATATGGTAATGAGATAACAGTTCGAATAATATAATTAAAACGAATATTTAAAAAATAAACAGAGATACTTTTACTTAAAAGCAGAAAATTACAGCTAAATTTTCTGAAATCATAATAAAGAAAATCGGCGTAGAAACTTTAACACCCACAAGACTTGTTAAATGCTTGAGAAGCCGTGAGAAACAACGTGTAGCTTAATTAACGAGTTCGTGTGAATGACCGGAAGAATACGGTTAAAGAGCGATTGCAAAGAGTCAATAATATGTACTTTATTACAGTCCGTACAATTTTTACGTTAATGAGGTGGATATAATTCGCGTTTCACATCGGAAATAGAGGTGGGTGTTCGAGCCTAGTTGTAATATCAGAATTTTGAATACTGATTTTCAAGGTTTGAATGACCTCACCGATTATCGGATTGACATAATGCAATCATCCGGTAACTGAATTTTTTTTTTGGCACTGATTTGGCTTTCTTTCTGTTCTCAGTAAATCTTAGTATTTTTTTAATTTTTATGTGACGTAGGCGATCATAGCTCTCCACTACCATCTATCCCTTGCAGCTTTCAAGAAGTTTCGTCCCTCTGCCACCTCCCCCAGACCATATGCTGTCATCCACTTGCGTAAGCCAGCTAGGTATGTTTTCCCTTGTCTCTCTTTCGCTCTATTCGACCTGTGAGTGTCAGATTCTCCAGGCCCTCCTTCCTCATTATGTGTTTCAGAAACTTCATCTGCCTCTTTATTTATTAGCCTCCTCTTTGTTTGCATTCTCTCTAAGACCTCATCGTTGCTCACGCGCTTGGTCCATGATATCCTCAGTATCCGTCTGTAGAACCACATCTCCGTCGCCTCGAGTCTCTTCTTCATTTTTGAGGAAATCGTCCAACATTCGCTGCCGCAAAAAAGGACAGATGTCACGTAGCAGCTCAGTAGTCTTTTCTTTGTTACCAAAGAAACCCTCCTGTCTCGCAATACTCTGCCCAGCTTTTTGAATGCCATCCCAATCCGCCTTCGGATCTCAGCATCGCAACTACCGTACACTGTTAATACACTCCCCAGATATTTAAACTTCCGCACCTGCTTGATTTTAGTGTCCCCGACCTTCATATCGCATTTCGGTCTCATCCTTTTGCTGATGACCATGAATTCTGTCTTCTTGTAGTTGCTGCTTAGTCCCTCGCTACATTCTGTAAGAGATTTTATAAATAGGCATATTTAACACGGACCATGTCTGCTTCTAAAAACGAAATAAGTCCAATTTTATCCCTAAAAAAGAAGTATTTGGCTTGTAATCACTTAAAAAAAATTCTTGTTTGCTGTTCATTTCAGTTTTTCCATAATTCCGCTTCATACCAACTTGTTTGCTACTTAAAATATTTCCGCGCCGTTCTCCTGCAATAACAAAAATGAAAAAGTCTTTAAACTGAAATAAATTGAGTTGATTAATATGAAGGCGTTTGCTCTTAAATTTAGACCGAAAAAAATCGATCTTCAGCTGACAACGTAATGAATCGAGTCTCAGAGCGATCATAAATTATGGCCTGAACGCCGATGAATTAAGCCAAACTCACCTCGACCTTTAGCTAAGAATCGGGTTTACTAAGATTTAAACACAAAACAAAAGACACCCCGACTTTGTTTTTACTTGTCATCTCTCAAAAACTGTCTGATCTTTTTGCAGTATATGAAATTCGTTATTTCGATTATTTTACATAATTGGTTGTGACATTGTTCTTTTCACCTTGGTAAATATCTTGCATAGGACGTGTCGGTGGCCTAATAGATACCAGCTTCGAAAAAGAAATCAGTAGTATGAGTTGGTTACTTTCACACAAAGTAGAAAAAGCCTGGTTCTTTAGCCTTGGTTGTACACCAGTCGAGGAGACGAAAAACAGTGAATTCATAAGCCCGGCGAGATTGAACACGTTAGGGCGAAAATGTGATCGTCGGAGGCATGGAAAAACTTGACAGAATCCACCCTTTGACATATAACAGATGACAAATGTGATGGCGATCAGCCCTCCCACAGACAGACACACGCATTGAATAATTCGATTACAGAAACCTCAGTAAGAGGCATTATGTGATAGCAGAGAAAATAAACTGGCCTCAGTAGTTGCTTTTTGTTTAGCATATATATATATATATATGTATATATATATATATATATATATATATATATATATTGAATTGGGTGAATTGGCTTTCTTTCTGTTCTCAGTAAATCTTACTAATATGAGCACTGGTAAAAAATGGTTGCTGAGACATGAGGCTTATAAGTCGGAAAAATTCATACGCAGATGTCGCAGTTGATAAAGGAATGACCGGAAGAATACGGCCAAAGAGCGATTGAAAAGAGTCAATAATGACAGATAATAAGAGGCAATGGATTATTTAATACAGAAGCCTAAATATTTTGTACACAATTTTATTTATTCATTTTTTGGGGATAATAACAGTTTTTGTTATACAAATCTGTAACAGAACTGTTGAATTCATACCACTCCAAAAGGTATTTGCGTGTAAGGGAATATAATTAATCCAACTGGAATTTGAACTCGGCTCGCCGATTAACAATTCTGTCCTTATCCATTACACTATCTGCGCAGGCTCGATGTGGCTTAACTTCGGTGATCGTATGGGAATCAATGTTTCAATGTGATGTTGCCGTAAGCGCGGCCTCACTAGTCAATAGTCACTTTTGTTTTCGCTTCCTCTCTCTTTCCCTTCTCTACATGTTAGCCCATAACTCTCAAGGGAACAATCGGTTCAATGTTTCCACTCAACACGCCCTTACCTTATTTTACAACAAGAAGATTTCTCAGCAGTACGAAGAATATGGACAGAGAATATTTAAAAAAAAAACGCTTTTTTTTCTATGTCTTCAAAAACTATTTCTCCTACTGTACTTTTTAAAAGGCAAAATCAATTATTTTTGTCTTAGGAACAGAAGACGAAAAGTGCAACACTGAAATCCGAAGGCACATTGGAATACCCAGCGATGCATTTCTAAAGCTAAGGAAAGTAGTGAGAAACAGAAAAAAAAAACTTCGTTAGAAACAAAGAAAAGAGTACGTGATAGCTGTCCTCCAATATGGCAGCGAATGCTGGACAATTTCCTCAAAGATTAAGAGACTTGAAGCAACAGAAATCTGGTTCTACAGGAAGACGCTAAGGATACTATGGACTGAACATGTTAGCAAACGACGATGTTTTATAGAAAATGGAAACAAAAAGAACACTTATACTTAAAATCAGAAAGAGACATTTGAAATTTCTGAGACACCTAATGAAGAAGGAGGGCTTTTAAATCAGTGTAGAGAAAAAAAATTACAGTACAATAAAATTGGAAAAGAAAAGCGCGACACAACACATGAATGTATACAACATGGCGGTCGACTCAGAAATGATTCCGTTCGTGTTAACTTGGTTCGTCTATGTTGTTCAAGAACCGAAATTTAATTCGATAACCGAGATATTTTCGTCTCGAATTTTCTGTAGGAAAACTGATTTGTTCGACATGTGAAACGTTCGAGAATCGAGGTTCCTCTGTACTAGTTAAAAATGAACCATAATTAATATGCTTTTATTTGTGTGCCCGACGTGGAATTAGTAAATACGAAACAAATACCTCGCTGTATGGATCGGTTATAACAAATTTAGTATATGAGATAAAGACATTGAACATAGAATAGGCTGCGTGAGGGTTAGTTTCTACCACAACCGCCAGTTGCTACACAACTAAAACATTAACCTGAAAACTCGAATCATGTTTTTAAATAACCTCATCAGATCAAGACTTTCATATAGATACAATGCATGGCGCCAAATCCGTTCAGAAATATGTCGACTGTCAGCTGTATACAACCGTTTTCCAAGGTCAATGGTTAAAATTGCTTTGAGCGAGTGAAGCCTACTCGAAGAAGGATGGTTTTGACGAAGACCATCTTTATTCGAACACTGTAGACTGACCCTACATAATCACAAACCAAGAACTGTACCAAATAACAGAAACTACGTTACTTAAAGAATTTCAACAGCAACAACACCTAAAATAGATAGCTCATGTAACTCGAAGAATAACAACAAACCGAATATGGTATCATTCTATAATACTTCGAATAAACAGTTAGGAAGGAAACTTCATCAATATTGGAACAGCTAATGAGCTTGAGAAACCCATTTTTCTGAAAAAATTGATTTAAGAGAAAAAATTTATAAATTTCAATCGACAGTAGTACTGGCTGTTCGGTCAATGAATGCCAACTGTTTCCTTATGAGGAAACGTCTAATATTAATATTATGGGAACTTTTTATTGGAACGACTTGTTTGTTTGTTTTTTTAAATATCATGACGCTATTCGGTACAATTTTTGTTCATTTCTATTGATATAAATGAAACGCCATCTTAATTTCTGTAAAATACTCACCGCCAAATTATTTTTATTTATCTACTTATTTTACAGTTCAGCTTCGAAAAGTTGACAAAGCGATAAATAAGACTATCTAACTCTATTACTGTTGATTATCGAACAGAAAAATAAATATTTTCATATTAAGAGAAGACATAGACCTCCAACCCTTACTCTCCGGTCAACGACTCACAATTATTCAGATTTTCACAAGGGAAATTGTCTTTCAGACACAATTTTCCCACTGCATTTAAAATGTTAGATAAAGTTATTAGCTAATTTTGCGGTTAATGTAGTCGTGAAAAAAAAGAATAATTGTGACATTGTGATAAAAACACGACAGGATTAGAAGCTGCGAAATCCCGATAGCGGAAATGGCGCTGTAATAATCTATAACGACGAGAATAGTTAGTATTTATTCAATACAAAATATAAAATTACAAGATCGGTTGTTGACAACGGAGGAAGAACAGTTCAGTCCGAGTTCAGATGAAGAATTCTACTGAACAACAAATGACGATGAGAACGGGTTACATGGAATAATGGCCGTTTGTGGAGAAATTATTTTCCTAAAAACAGATTGTTTATTCAAGAGAATGGTCATGAGAATGTTTTACTTATATATCAATTTCGCATCATATGTGGTCTCAAGTCAACGCTAGACAAGAGGCTTTTCAGGAAAATAGAGAAATTCAAAGCCTTGTAATGGTGTTTTTTAGTGCGTGGAATGTTTTGTGACATGATTAGAGCCTGTCCACTGATGTGACAGCTTACCAAATACACACAAGAATTCGAACTCGGCTTTCCGATACACATATATATATATATATATATATATATATATATATATATATATATAGGCATATCCATATATGCTCATATATATATATATATATATATATATATATATATATATATATATATATGTATGTACCACGGTTGAGTAATAGAGCCGTCTTCGAATTCCAGTCGAGTCGATTATAGTCATTTAGGTACTAATACCCTTTAAAAAGGTATAAATACAGCTCTTCTCCTCACCAGCTAAGAGTAAATAGAAGGGCAGACTATCGCCTTGGTTGGCAACCGGTCTAAGAAAAGGAACAAGGCAATTCAAAATTCTGCTTCAAGACGATTGAACTCCGTCAGGTTATCTTGCCCAGAAAACAACGGTTACTAAACTACATACACACACACATAAATATATATATATATATATATATGTGTGTGTGTGTTTGTGTGTGTGTGTGTAGGTGCTGGAAAGAAACCAATTTTACACTATAACCAAGTAACCAAACATCTTTTATTTGTGTTTGTGTTTTATCCATTGTCTTAATTCTCCTTTTCATCTGTGAAGTAATTCTCTAGCATTCATTACTATGCATCTTTCATTATGTCGATCTGCCTTCGGATTTTGGTGCCACATATTCCGTTGTTTGTTTAAAGACTTCACTGACATTTAATGTTCCGTATTTCTTCGAATTTGACGTCTCCAAATAGTAGAACGCATCTTGATTTGTCACTCTTGACAACATTCAAACATTATCTTCATACTATTTATAGTTAGTACGCTCTTCCTATTTTCTTTTAAACTTCTCCACGTCCCTGGAGTTTTCTTTCCGTGTCTATAATCAACACAGTGGCATCTGCTTATTTTAAATGATATTCGTTAGATATGCATATATTTCTTGTAATCATTTAAACCCAAGCGAGGCAGAAATGCCACTAATACTCAGGGGACCACAGGAAGGGAATATGAGAGAAAAGACTGAGTATAGGGAGGCTTGAGAAGAGGATATAAGATGAACGGGCTTCAAGAAGATAGAAAGTTGTAATTGACGTTACATTTAAATTTTTAAAGATTGTAGTTATCAGGGAAGCAAGTAAATGGATGGGACTTCCACAGGCTGGAAATGCGAGAAAAGAAACTTTTGGAGTAGAAGTGGCGGCTGCATTTAGCTATTTCAACAGCAAACGGGTGGGACCTAAGTGCCAATCTAGTAGCTGAATACCAGGAGCACCTTACTATATATGGCAGCAGTATTCAATGCATGGACGAATGTTAGATTTGTAAATGTGAAAGATGAATTCTGACGAGAAAAATTTCCTGGAACGAAAGAAGATGCATCTGTTGATTCGATACAGTCGCTTCACTTTAAGCCAGTTGAAAATGTGAGGCCAAGAAGGTTCAGTGTATTGTTCTCCGGGAGTCGAGAACAGCCATGCTGATGGCAGACAGAAAAGGTTCTCTATGGTGGTTAAATGAAATTAGTTTTATTTTGGAGGCGTTCAAATTTACAACCTATTTCCTGTCCAGTTAACCACTGATTGTAGAAAGGTTTCTGGCACTACAGTCCTTGCAATAGATGCAGCTATTGATTCGATGTAGTCGCTCCACTTCAAGCCAGTTGAATATGTGAGGCCAGGAAGGCGCAATGTATTGATCTCCAGTAGATAAGGCTCAGCCATACCGATGGTAGACAATGTTCTCTATGATGGTTAAAGGAAATGAATTGTGTTTTGGAAGCGTTCAAATTTACAAGCTATTTAACCACTGATTGGAGCAAGGTTTACTTTGTCAGCTCTAAAAAATAGATTAGCTCGCGCTGCCTAGAAGTGTTTCACCCAACTAGCAATTTAGAACCAATCAATGCACTAGTTTTTCTCGACCAAAAATATATCTTTGTTGGCCTATTTAAAACAATGAATAGAGACGAAAAATGAATTTTCTTGAACAAAAACATAATGTACATACGTTTGTGCAGTGTCGTTTCAGGACGTTGGCGATCAGGACTCTTCACAATTTCATGCCCTTTGTAGTTCTTAATAAATTAGGTCCTTCTGTTATATCTCCTAATCCCGGAGCTGCCATTCATTTGCACATGCACGCTTGGATTATGTGTTGTTTTCTTTGGTCTCTCTTTCTTTCAATCTGTCCTCTGAGTATCAAATTTCCAAACCCTCTTTCCTTATTGAGTGACCTAGAAATTTCAGCTCTCTCTTTCTGGTGTTAATGATAAGTCTCCTTATATTCATGTAGTCGGATCACCAGGGCAAAACCTCGTCAGAGCAGTTGCGATGAAAATATTTGTAGAAAAGAAGGAGGAAAGCCACGTCGCGTCGGTGAGAAAGTGACTGAAGTCGTGATGCCAATTCAGGACTAATTACAATAAAGAACCCACCTTGGATTTTGTCAAGAGCTTCGGGATGAATAGCAGGAGAGCCACACCAGGTAGAGCAAGAGTAATTAATGGTAGATTTGTAAATGTGCAAGATGGACTCTGACTAAAAAAAATCTCCTGGCACGACGCAGTGACCAAACTTTCCTTGCAGCAGATGCGGCTATTGTTTCGATATAGTCGTTCCACTTGTAAACGTGAGGCCAAGAAAGTGCAGTGTATTGCTCTCCATGAGTCTTGCGTCAGCCATGCTGATGGCAGAAAAGTTTTCTATGACGTTTGAATAAGAGCAGATTTGTTTTGTAGGCGTTAAAATTTAGAAGCCATTTTCTACCCCAGTTAACTACTGATTGGAGGTCCTTTTCAATGGCTGAAGCCAGATTTACATTGTCAGCTCTGACTGATTTCCTATTGAGACAGGATATATTCTATCGCGTAGTTCGCATCTTGGTCTGTTACTCCTGCTAAGAAAAAAGCACGAAATATTATAAATAAATGATTTCAACTTACTATGAAGAAATAATGTGCAAAAGTTAGCAAGTTTTAAATGAATCTCTTCGAAATAAAGTTTTACATATTATTTGTTGATGATAATATAGAGAAATATTTTTTTAATATATTTTTCTGTTGCAACTGGGTTAGTTTAGATGAGTAGCAATGCTGTTTTTCACTCGAAATAAGGTTAAAGATCGTTCAATAAGCTTAAATGAGAGTTTCTGAAATAACATCTGGGAGTTGTTTCGATTGACATCAGGTCTGGAAAAGCAAAAAAAAAAAATCAACAGATGTAAAGAAGCTTATTCTCTGACTTTCGCTGCTGTCACGATGTTTGTTCTAAACATATTATATCTAACATACACATTTCAATATCTGCAGATAAATGAATACGCTTATCAATACTAGCCAATTAAGATTGTATAGCACCAATCTGCAGCAGAAATATTACTCATCTAGCAAAAAATTTTGAAACTCATATCATCAGGATCGAAACAGGATCTGATGGCACAGCGTTCAAAAATATTATCACTTGATCTGGATGAATATGCCTGCATCTCTCCTTTTCTTTCCCTCTCTCTATATCTCTTTCTCACTTTCTATCTATCTATCCTTGTTAGGGCCCTGCTCGATCGATCGCTCTATCTATCTCTCTCTCTCTCTCTTTATGTATAGATATATATCCCTTTGTCTCTCTCCCTTTCTCTTTCTCACTCTCCCCCTTTTCTCTTTCCTTGCCTCTTTCTTTCTCTTTCCTTGCCTCTTTATTTCTCTTTCTTTCTTTTTCTCTCTATCTATCCTTGTTAGGACCCTGCTCAATCTATCTATCTATCTCGATATATATATATATATATATATATATATATATATATATATATTTCTCTTTTCTCTCTTCCCCTTTCTCTTTCCTTGCCTCTCTCTTTTCTCTTTCTTTCACTCTCTTTTTCTCTCTCCGCTTTTCTCTTTTTCCCCCTTTATCTCTCTATCTATCTATCTATCTATCTATCTATCTATCTATCTATCTATCTATCTCTATCTATTTTCTCTCTCTCTTTATATATATATATATATATATATATATATATATATATATATATATATATATATCCCTTTGTCTACCTCCCTTTCTTTTTCTCCTCTCCCCTTTTCTCTTTCCTTGCCTCTTTCTTTCTTTTTCTCTCTGCCCTTTTGCCTCCCTCCTCCTTTAACTCTCTCTCTCTTTCTCTCTTTCTCACTTTCTTACTTTCTATCTATCTATCCTTGTTAGGACCCTGCTCAATCTATCTATCTATCTATCTATCTCGATATATATATATATATATATATATATATATATATATATATATATATATATATATATATTTCTCTCACCCCCTTTCTATTTCCTTGCCTCTCTCTTTGTCTTTCTTTCACTTTCTTTTTCCCTCTCCCCTTTTCTCTCCCCCCCCTTTATCTCTCTATCTCTCTCTGTCTCTGTCTTTCTCTCCATGTTATGGAATATGCAAATATGCATATATGTATATATAATGTTATATCATTATCCATCAGATGATCGAATCTGTGTAAATGATTGATAAAAAAGAAATACAAAAAACCTGTTTAATTATGTCCACAAAAAAAAAAAAGGCTTTTGTGGTTGAATTTCCATCCGGCCTATGCCTAACCGATAAACATTGAACCGGTGACACGAAATAATATATTTGTGTTTTTCGGAAAGTAATTACGTATTTCACCGCTATGTGTCAACCAATCAAGGCAAAGCCGAGTTTAAATGGCGGGAAACTGCGTCTAGAATTAGCTGATCATTTTTCTATCCGTCAGCGTATTGTCTACCTTGGCTTTCAGAATTTAATTGGGGAAAAAGTAACATGCAAGAAGGAAATTTCAGTTTCTTAAGAGTTGTTTTTGGAGAATCGCACACAAGCTTGCACCATCTGCATCAGATTTCCAATATAATAATACTTTCAATAAATTCGTAACGTAATGATAAAATAATGTACTTCTATACACAACAAAAATATTTAATGTAATCGCCTTTCTTGCCAATATATTTAATTTTTTTCCATAGGTTACATAGATCGAACATTACCGGGCTTACAGCCATATCGCGCTAAAATATGGCATTCAATCGATCACCAAATTTAAGTAACGTCGAGCTAGATGGGTGATCGCTTGGGAATGCCAATTCCTGTAAGTTTTGATGTGCAGGTGGTGCAATGGATAACGGCTCGAAATGAGAAATCAGATAGCCGAGTTCTAATTCTAGTCGGGTTCGTTATGTTCAATTACGCGCAGATACCGTTAATGAAGTTATGAATCAACTTTTTCTGTAGCTATGAGTTAAATGAGTTAGGACTTGTATCGGAAAATAATTATTATCGCCAACAAAATTCTTACAATCCAAAAATATACTCTGGTGTTAAATAACCTGCAAATTAACCGTATAAAAAAACACAAATCCCTCAATCAAACAAACATTATACCAAGATTTCATATAAAATTTAGATAATAACTAACGCTACGGTATTATCGACCATCTTTTGTATATACCGCATTTCACTCTATATGAGGTGTGTAAAAATACTGCAATTATGGACGCTTCCAGCGGTAGGCTGATACGTGAACACATCTTTCATACACGACTCCGTTGTTGAAGACATTTTTTAATCATCTCACACCAAGCAAGGCAATAAAGCCACTAAAACTCTAGGAGATTACCGAGTGTGAGAGAATATGAAGAAAAACACTATTATATAATTACTTAATTTATTTATTATTTCCTTACTTAAGGAAATACCATTGTCCATTTGTTAGATTAAGATTTGAACATTGTATCTTAGAAATGTTTAAAGATATCTTACTGGAATTCTCCGAGGTTTTTATAACACTATTGGACCCTACTTTGCGCAATAAGGATGTATATTTACTCTTTAAGCTTAACAGAAGAATCGTGATGAAATCGATCATAAACGAAAATGGCATGTTCATTAATCATAGCTAAGATTCGGAAGTTCATGTAGGCTTAAAATTAAGTTCCAACATTATATATATATATATATATATATATATATATATATATATATATATATATATATAATGTTGGAACTTAATTTTAAGCCTACATATATATATGAAAGAGAGAAAGAGATTATTTCTCGATTATTTTCCAACTTATTCTCTCACCTTTTAACTTTCAGTCCTGGAGTAACAATGTGCCTCATAGGGTTCACGTACAATCTCGTTTTCAAGTCTTTGTTCACTGTTCTTTGGCCTGTCATAGCTGAAACTTCTCTCTCACGTGTCTAACATCTTATGGATTGAGTCGGAACTTTTCTAATTATTATCTTTAGCTGTAAGTTGATATGATGATCTCACTTCCTGTTGTGATCTCCTGATCCGGTTTTCCTCTCTACTGTTCCCTCTTTTTTTAAACTTATTCACCATTCTTTTGATGGTTCTTGAATGGACTTTGAAGATGGAAGCCAGAGTATGAATGTTGGTACCATTACCGAAGGCCTGAATGATATTTTCTTCTCACCATTTCGGAAGACATTGGGCTAACACAAAACGATTTTAACCTGTTCTATTTCTATCTGAACAATTCAAACGGTTTTTTAGTAATTCTTACCACAAATGGTATCAAGATGGCTAAACATCTTATCTGAAAGTCTGGAAACAAGAAATTTAATTAGTTTAGTTGTTTGTTAGATATTAAATATTTTGTGCGATGTACAATTATGCTGTTATATGATTTTGGAGGTTTTTGCTCTTACACCCGGGATATATGATTATGAACAAGTAAATGTTTTCTTTTCTTTTATGTACCAATCTCCTTATTATGGATCTCCACAACTTCCTATAATTTGTTGTTTTAAGCATTGTTTGTCCCATTACTACGACACTCCACTCTCTGTTCTACCATCAATTTGCACAATCTAGTTAAGCAGGTTGTTTTTCTCTGTACCTCTTGTCTTTAATATGTCCTGCGAGTGTTAAATTATCCAAGCCATCTTTCCTCATTATATGTCTCATAAATTTCAACTATCTCTTTATAAGTGTCCTTTTCTTTCTCATTAAAATTCCCTCGTTGTTCACACATTCTGTCAATGGTATTTTCAATATCATAGCAGCAGAATACGGTCGCTTGTATTCTAATATTCATCTGTGAGCAAATAGTAAGAGGATACATATTACATAGCCGTTTAAAAATCATTTCCTTGTTTTTGTTGTGAGGGAGAATATTTCATTACAAGTTTGGATTCGGCCGTCGGACGTGAAAGAAGGAGCAACAGTAGCTTTTGCTGAAAACAGTCATTCACGGCTAAATATTATCTTCCCTAGTTTCTGTTCTACCAAAAGGTAATAAACGTGTTGTTAAACCACTTCCGGTTTTCTACCGTTGTTTTTGATAACTTGGTTACAACAGTTTCTAAAGGAATTTTCCCGTTTCTTTATACTTTTATTTAGATTTTTCGATGACATTTTACGATATTCAATTGAGCCTTCATATTTCTGTGACACATTTTCCATCGTCTGTTATAATAATTCACTTTTGAAATTCTGGACTTGCTTGATTTTGACGTCTATCAACCGAAGCTAGCATGTTAGGCTTTCCCGCTAGCAAATGACTATATATCTTGATAGATAGTCTTGCTTTCCTTTCCTTGTATCGAAGTTCCTGTAGCGTTCCTTTTCTGGAAGACAGCATATTTTGTTGTTTTATAATTGATAAGCAGTCCTTTGTTCTTGCTTCCCTATACCGCTTTGTATCTTAGATCCTTCTATTTTGTTTCTGTACAATATATATTAATAGTAAGAAAAATAAATATTACGTTACAGTTTAGTACTTTTTTCTTCGTTTCCAACGAAACAGCAAATTAAAATTAAAAAGGACATTTATTTAAAAAACAAAAAAGAAAAAAATGGCGTATCATGTTTGGTGTCACTGTTCCATCTGATAATGGTTAAATACTGAATCTCTGCTTCGATACTTAGACAGAGGTATAATTTCGAACATATAAACAAATAGTTTTTAGGTAATAGAGCTTAAATCGAGGCTGTGTACACAACCTGGAGTTTTGGCAAATGCTTAATCATTGTTGGAGCACAGCAGGAAAGGATAACAACAAGGAGTTAATGGAGAAAACATCAAAAATAAATGAGAAGGTAATGGGATATTTTACTTCGCCTTCCATAAAATCTCCATAAACAAATCCACTGGTATTAAAAATCTAAACGTTTAATTTACTTTTCAGTAAAGAGAGGGTGCTTTTAAAAATTTAAGAAAGAAATTTTTCATTTGCTTTCTGTCACCATTAAAACTAAATAAATTCAAATACGTCGTTTTGAAGAATAAGAATATGATTTCTTTTTCTTCCTTCGAGGGGGATTTGAAAGCATTGTTTATGGACCTTGCTGTCTTTGATTTCGATAAGAAAAATATTTAAGTGCGTTAAGTGGTTTATATGTCACCTTATGACTCGATAAAGTCAAGTCTACATTTTTTATGAAAATTTACGTTTATCTAAGCTCTTTCCAAACAATGAATGAAGTGTTTATATATTTATATGTGAGGTAGATTTCCCATTTAAATGTGTACTTTGACGTGTGCGTATTTGACTATAGTATTTATTTAAGCAATATATATATATATATATATATATATATATATATTTGGTATAAGAATGGAGAATGTGCATAATATGGGAAATGGAACGAAAACGATGTTTTGACAAATTGAAAAAAGGTTTTGTGACACATTTCATCCGTTAGGACTTCATCGGACTGGGTTTGTTGACTTTGCTGTTGACTATATATATATATATATAGTGGTGTATATATATATATATATATATATATATATATATATATATATATATATATATACACAGATAGATAGATAGATAGATAGATAGATAGATAGCTAGATAGATGGTAATTTAAGACAGCCCTTAGTGATTTTCCGAAGATATCTCAATATGTAATTAATACTACCACTCCCATAGAACAGGGCTTAGGATTATTACTACTGCTATACAACGCAGTTAAGAATGTAAACCCCAATAAATATAATAAGATCAAACCTTTTGAAAACAGTTAACAAATTATTCGAAAGCGCTTGGAAGAATAACTATTAAGGACATTTTTATACAGTTTCTTAGTCACTATAAAAGAAAAACTAACAAAAAAATTTAAATTTTCCTTGTCCAACTCATTCAATAAAACGACCATATCAATTGCTGTCAATATAGCAACTCATCGAGTCTAGAAGAATCCTCAGTAGAATGCAATGGACGGCCGTTTCGTTTTATTTGGGACTCATCAGCCGAATGCATCCGCTACCGAGAATCGAACACGGAGCGTTTTAATAAAACGCAAGCGTCATACCAACTGAGTGGGAACGGACAAGCTATTCACAACGAGGAAGAAACTGAAGAGAGTCGATATAGCGCCGCTACTTACCGAGGCCCTATGATTTGACTCTTGGGTTGTATTGAAACGGCCCGGGTTCGATTCTCTCGGTAGAGGAGGGGCACTAGTGCTGAGTCCCAAAAAGGACGAAACAGTGCTGTCTAGTGCTTTATGCATTCTGTTGAGGATTCTTCTAGACTCTATGAATTATATATATATATATATATATATATATATATATATATATATATATATATGGGGGGGGTCTCTGTGTGTGTGGGTGTGTCTGTGTGTGTGTGTGTGTGTGTACATTATATGTGAATACGTATATAAAAAGTATGAATGTATCCACGCACATACACACACATAAATTATAGATACATAAATTATAAATGCGGGCAACGCCGAGTGGCGATAGTCTGTTTCACGGTTGACCGCAATCGTCAGGCCATCCTTTATATTTTACTTACGTCCTATCCCTGAAACTAAGCCTTTTTACTCATAAATGTAGTATACCTTTAAATATAATGATAGGATACCTTATTTTATCATATATGCACACACACAGACACGGACACACGAGGTGTACCTAAAATTTTGAAGAATCTAAACAGAATTTTAACTGAATGTGAACCAACTTTACTGCTAATCTTTGCATGGAATCTTTCATATCTTTTGATATGATCGTTGAATATATGCTCAAAGCTGGGGCTTAGGAAAGTAAACGTTGTTTCCTATTTTTTTCATTTTTGAATTATCTTTCGCAGTCATATTCCCGAACTTTCTCATAGCACTTCACAGATATCATTTATATTGTAAATATGTAAACACAAATATTCTTTCGATGTATCTATAACATTATTTTAATGTTCTATTAAGATAGATATGTGTTAGGAAACTTTAGGATTTCATCGAACTAAAGTGATGTTTACGTCATGCAGGAGGAGAAATTTAAATATCTGCGAAGTGTTCTGACAGAGGACGGTAAGTGCGACGCGGAGATCCGAAGTGGTATTGGGATGCCCAAAGATGCATTCCAAAAACCTAGGCTGAGTATTACGAGACAGGAGGATTTCTTTGGTAACAAAGAAAAAGTGTACTAAATTGTTACGTGATATCTGTCCTCCTTTACGGCAGCAAATGTTGGGCAGTCTCTTCAAAGATGAAGAAGAGACTCGAGGCAACGGAGGTATGGTTCTACAGAAGGATGCTAAGGATACCATGGACCGAACATTTGAGCAACGATGAGGTTTTGGAGAGGATGGAAACATGGAGTAAGCTTATACTTAACATCAGGAAGAGGCAGCTGAAATTTCTGGGATGCTAAATGAGAAAGTAGGGTTTGGAGAATCTGATATTCACAGGACAGATAGAAGGAAAGAGAAACAAGGGAAAGCAACACGTGACATACTAGAGGGCTTTGGGAGAAGTAGCAAAAGGACAAACATATTAAGAACTACAAGGGATAAGGAGGAGAGCCATGATCGCCAGCATCCTGGAGGAACAAGGTACATAAAAGAAGACAGAAGATCTAGATATGTGAAGGGATAAGGACGCTGGAAATTTAAACATTTAATATTTTTAATACGTGTTTTGGTATATAGGTTAAGCAATTGTTTTAATCATTTCACCCCAAGCAAGGCGAAAGTGCCACTAGTATGCAGGTAGTTAGGAAAAGTAAAAGAGTAAGGACTGGGTGTAGAGGGCATTGAGGTTAGGATAAATGATTAAGAGAGTTCAAGACAATTGAAGATGGCGATTCACATTGCATTTAAATTTTTGAAGATTGTAGTTATCTGGAAGCAAGTAAATGGGGGTGGAGTTACACCGTCGGGAAACGCGAGAAATAAACTCTTGGAATAAAAGAGGCTCTTAGATTTAGCTATTTCAACAATAAAAGGGTGGCACCTAGACACCAATCTAATAGCAAGCCTGAATTCACGTTATCGGGGCACCAGGGAAAAAAAACAACTCGTCAGAGCAGTTACCATGAAAATATTTATAGAAAAGAGTGAGGGAAGCCACTTCACGTCGGTGAGAAAGTGACATAAGTGGATTTGTTATGTCAAGATCGATTACATCGCATTGCTTTGTTTTTGGTCAAGACCCTCGAGATAAATAGCAGGAGCACCAGACCAGGAGCAATATTCAATGCCCAATAGAATGATAGATTTGTTAATATGCAAGATAGATTTTGACGTGATACAAATTTCCTCTCAGTAAATGCAGCTTTTGATTCGATGTAGTCGCTTCATTTCAAATCGTGCAGTGAAAACATCAGCCAAATTTAGTTTAGTTTCATTTTGTTTTTGCCTGTTATTTATCACTTTTGTTATTAAGTATCCTATATTGAATATATATATAAGATAAGATCTGCCGATAAAGGCGAAATGTAAGAGCCTAAACGCAATTTTACACTGAAGAATCTAGCGATTAAAGCACTTTCTATCTACATTCAGCTTCGTAAATTGCTCCTGATTTTAATTAAAAATGCACCTTTTAAAATCGAAATTATATTCAGATTGATTACAGTGAGAAACTAAGGTAGAGAGTGTGTTGCTTTATAAAAATACTTTTTGTCTGCATAAATTATCTCATTTTATTTAAATTTCTGGACGTATTCATTGTAACAATCATTGATTGAGTAAATGCCTCCTACACACCTCCTAGTGTGTTTTTGCCTATATATATATATATATATATATATATATATAGCAGTAGAGCCTGGTGTTGCCCAGGGATGTAACAGTAAGAGATAGATCAAGTATCGACCATCATAAAGACTGAAAAATAAAATTGACAAAGATTATTGTTTAAGGTTGACGGACACGCATGTCTTAATTAGATTTTTTTTGTTTTTTTTTACGAATTGGTCAAACCCAAAATCAAACAAAAACATTGTTTTGAATCGTTATGAGTCTATCGATTGAATAGAATTTTATTCTAAACAATGGTCTTGTAAATGGAATTTTTAAAGCATTCTGAATGTAAAAATAAAGAAAAAAGTGTGCAAAACAATAAGAAACACTACCTGCCAAAATAAAATGAAGTTTTGTTGAAATCGGTTGAAAAATGTAGGAAATCCGATCCCATATATAAACGAACACACACACAAACAACCTGGATTTTATAATAAGTATAACTCGATATGAGTTGTCCCCCTTTCATTCTGGCGAAATAATCGTGTTTTATCGTGTTTTCAAATTGATTTCATGCAAAAAAACAATTGTGTTTTTCCAATTTTTGGCGCTGTCAGAACCACCGCAAGGTAATTTTACGCAGTCCTGTGAAGTTTTGTTGAAATCAGTTGAAAAATGTAGGAAATCCGATCCAATATATAAACGTACAGACACACACACACACACACACACACAATCTGCATTTTATAATAAGTAAGATATCTATATATATATATATATATATATATATATATATATATATATATATATGAATGAATAAACATAAAAGGAAAACTTTTCTTAGCCGACGTGATCCTTCCTCTGAGGGGCATTATTCTGCTATGATAATGTCCGACATTATTCATATTGTCCTTTTAGAGATATGCTCCCATTGTCATGGTTACACGCACACACACACACACACACACACACACACACACACACACAAACACCCTCACTCTCACTCTCTCACAAACACACATATGCAGAATCCGCCAAAAAAATGTATACATATTCCTTCGTTGTTTTATGAAAATACGATAACACTCTACTGTATTATTTTCTCGATAGATGCTATTACCACCCTGGCTGTATCATCAAGTCCTAAAACATGTTGAGTATCGTTGAAAACCGAATAAATTGACGGGATTTAGAAAATAAATTAAAAATGCATTTAAAGATTTCCACTTTTGGCCAACGTTGCCGAATCAGCTGTTCGCCGTACTAATAAATGTCTGGAAGGTAAAGGCCACAATTTTGAGCATATCTTGTGATTGTAGATTCCAAAAGTAACTTGTATTAACCTTGGCATGTCTGGATAAATTTTGTATTACAATATTATACACTTTGTCGCTGAAGAAAGTTTCTTCTACAAAATGTTTGCTGTTATTAAGAGGAAACATCAAAGTACTTTTTATTATTTTATTAAATCCCTTAATCCTTTTTAGCAAGTTCAAAATTTTGGTTAAGAATCTTGTTTAATTTTCGTCACCTATTGATGTGATATTTACAATTACTCTTTGTATGCTTTTTCAGGTGAAAAACACATTGATTTGGAAATTCTTGCAAAACTCAAATAATTGTCGGATTTTAATGAAACTTTCAGAAGTTATTCAAAAATGAATGAACTTATGTTTGAAATTTTCTTCAGAAAATGTTGCTAAAAATATATATATTTTATATGTGTTACTCCTCACTTAATTTCATGAAATTTCAAAAAATTAAAATTTCAACCTCTTCATATTAATATTAGTTAAAAGCAAGACTCCTTGGAGAATTTAAATCATCATACAATAAATGCAATAAAAATGTAATAAAACTATGATATTATTTAATTAGAAAAAAATTGATTGCCTTTATAAGTAAGATTTATCAAGGAAACTATTGGCTAAAAAAATATATTTTCGATGAGTAATGATATTTTATAAGAATTGTTTTAATTTCTTTTAGTTTTAATTATAATTTAAAATAAAAATCGTTTAAAATTGCTTCAATCCAGTTAGGTGATATTCTTATTAAGTGAAAACTATATTTACGAATCAAAAATCGAAAAGTTCAATAAAAGTTGTTTACACCCAATATTTTTTTTAATTTTAATTTGTTTATGTATCATTCCTGTCAAACCGGCTGGTGTTCCTGATCTTCATCAATGACCTTTCCGATGTCATCAGTTCCTAAGTAGGCATCTATACGGACGTCACTACTATTTAGTCCTGCCTCAATAGTAAATTTGGTATCGTTGACAAAACTAACCTGGACGCTGATCTCGAAAAGGATCTCCAACCTCTGGTTGACTGGAGCAGGAAATGGCTTGTAAACTTTAATGCCTCCAAAACTAAACTGCTCTCCTTTACCCACCACAGAGAACACCTCCTGCCTCCTATCAGAATAGCTGATTCCCAAATCCTTGAGAGCTCCTCGTTACACCTGCTTGGTCTCCTGTTGTCCGCTGACATGAGGTGGGATAAATACATAGACTTAATAGTTTCATATACCGCAAGGAAAGTTGATTCTCTGTGTTGTGTCAGAAAGTTTTTCTCATCTGAATCCATCCTTCAAATCTATGAATCAACCATCCATCCTTGCATGCAATATTGCTGTCATATATGGTCTGGTGCTCTCGTTGTAGGTTTCGAGGTTCTCTAAAAAAATCCAGAGACGAATATGCAATATGATAGGTCCTGATCTGGCATCTAGTCTACAATCGTTATCCCAAAGATGTGCCATTGGTTACCTCTATCTATTCTACAAGTATTTTCACGGCAACTGTTCCGACGAGTTGCTTTCGCTGGTTCCCAGACTGCATGAATTTAAGCGAGCTACCAGGCTGGCATATCGGTCCTACACTTTCATTATCAAAACGGTTAAATGTAACCGTCTTTTCTACGCAGACAGCTTTTTCTCTTTTGCACTTCCCATCTGTGGAACTCCCTTCCCCTTACTTGCTTCCCCGATGAGTATAAGCTTCAAATATCCAAGTGTAATGTCAATCGACATATAACACCCTGAGATTGTTCCCCGTTCTTCTCCGTAGCCTTTCCTCAAACATGCCTCTTCACTCTTGTTCTGAGTCCTCTGTAACTCCTTGCGCGCTAGTGGCACTCCCGCCTTGCTTGGGGTGAAATGCTTTAGAATAATATATTACGTAATATGGCCCTATTTGAAAGTATGACCAACCATAGACGACATAACCAGAAAATAAGATCGATGACTATAGCAAATTTAAATACAACATTTAATAGTGTAAAATTAGGTTACGGTGAATATTTCCAACATTTTAAGATTACTGAGTATTTAAAAATTATATAAAGCAAGAACTCACCCGTCATTTTCTTCAAGTATGTTTTAAGAGATAAATCAGCAGTAAAGTTGTTGACAGATTTTATCATCACTTGTTAAGTGATCTACGATAAGCGCGTAATCACTAATATTGTTCGATTCAAAAATTCATTTCTCTGTTATTTTAAGCTTACAGTATTTTTTTTTCCAAATCAGATAAAGTTCCTCAAATAAAGTTTCAGAAATGGATAGTTTATTTTTGGAAGATTTTTAAAACCGAGAATTAACTTTCGTTTACAAATGTGTCAAAATGAGTAAAAGATGGCCGTTATTATGAAACCGACCAAAAAGCTGAGATTCCAATCAATATAATTTCTTACTGAAATACACCAGTGTATTTTGCTTAATGGAAATAGTAAATTGAATCATTTAACTTTCAATTAAAGCTAAAATAAATGTTTCAAGAATGCTTTTCATTTTTAAAAATTAAAGTATCGAAAATTCAGTGGAGGTTCCTATACAATATCTATATAATTTTTCCTCCCCTGAATGGTATATACATGTTTTGGCGGTTTCTATATAAGTATTTACGAAATATAAATAGATTATGCAAACGCTTATCAATGAGCTTCTATGCATTTAAATTAAGTCTTCTATTTGCACCTCGTATATGATTGTGCACATGTATGTACAAACGATTTTTTTTTCTAACTAGAAATATATAGTAATGCCAGTCAGAGAAAATAACACACACTTCGCATTGGCAATTGAAAGTAAAATCAACTGAATCACCATTTCCATCTCCGCTTTTCTATCTTGAATTGAGTTAAATGGCAAATAAATGGAAATAGTATAGGTATGAATTCAGATTTGAAAACTTATCGTTTTTTGTGTGTGTGCATGTCCGGGTGTGCGCATGCGAATGTGTTAACAGATAATTTTGTTTGGACGTATCAATAAACACGTTAAATAGATATTTCAAAGGAGGGCCTTTAGAATTTAAGGCATACGCTCCAAACAAATTCTACTGAATTTCTGTTTCAACAAATGAACCTAACTCTTCGCGCAGGCATAAAATCGGTTGCGACTGACTTTGTAAAAAAAAGTGAAGCTTTAAAATGATGACAATTTTAACTGAAACATCAAAGCCTCAAATGCTTACAAGCAATATCTTTAGTTATTCCTCTATGTATATCTGCTATAGCTGTAATACTCGTCGATACTATTTTTGCTCGTTTTTCGTTGAAACAATCCCACATTTTCTGGCCTGCATTTGTTTCTAATCGAAATTTACTACCATGTTTCTCTTGTAGTATGTAATATTGTTGTGTCGGAAACCTACCACCCCTCTTGAAGATGAACTTGTCTGTGTCTGTGAACAAAGACTTTAAATAGTGGCATGTCAGTTGACATGACGGAAGAGAGATAGACCGAGAAGTTCTTAGCTGAGCTAGTTATTGACTACTCAGGCGATTTCTGTACCTTTTTACCAACCTATTAAAACCCTTTTTATTGTTACGTGTTATTTGGCGTTTGTCTCTACTAACCCCAAATTAACAAATATGCAACAATATTTCTGTTGTAATATGCCGGCTATAACAATGATTCTATTATATCCCAATGTCTCCCACCACGTTTCTCTTTTGGTATGCAATCTACCACAATATTTCTATTGTAATATGCCGGCTATAACAATTATTCTGTTCTAGCTCGCGGTGTACCACAATGTTTCTATTGTAGTATGCTATCTATCACATCGTTTCTTATGCAGTGTGCACTCTGTTATTCAAAACTGGTTTAAAGGATTCAAATTTAGTGCAATGTATAGCTTTATTACACATTCATGCCTATTTACTAAATAATATGCATTAATAAATTTAAAATTATGCAAATTTTAACTGTCATATGAATATTGTGATAGCCTTCAAACGCTTACAACTCATACCCACTCTTAATCCTTTATCCACATCTGATTTATCCGCAATACTCGTCCATTCTATTTTTTATGTCTTTCGTTAAAACAATTCCACAATTTCCTACCTGGATTTGTTTCTAATTTCTTTTTCCAATATTCTCTGCCGTGCCTCGAGGTTGTTTGGTATCTCCTTTTCATCATGTCAAGAATTTAATCTGTCATCCATTCTTTTGTTTTTTTGTTTTTTTTTGTTTTTGTTTTTTTTTTTTATAGTCTCCTTTGGGACGATCTCATTTGCTGATGTTAGTAAATCCTCTTTTAATGCGTACCACCTCGAATTAAAATTCCCAGGTACTTCATTGTATCTAACTCTATACTTCAGAATTCAGTCGTATTTCAATTTGCTTGCTGGCATGGCCCTCATAAATCTCTGTAGTTTCATTCTAAGCTTACATATATGTGGAAGTTGATCGCTACTGCAGTCGATGCTTGAGTATGTTTTAAAGGATAAAAAAGCATTTTTTGTGGTAGATTTGATTCTTTGGTTCACCTGTTGTGCTTCTCTATGTCCATACTTCATTTCGGTGTTCTTAAAACATGTTGGCTACTGATCGTACGCCGTGCACCATTGGACTCATTTCACTCAGTCTTCGTTTCGATTTCCAAGTCCGAATTTGCCTACTTTTCGCCATCTCTCTTACCCACTACATTGGCATTCAGAATTTCCATAACGATTGTAATGTCCTGCAATTTGCATTGAGCCTTAGCGTTGTCTAACGTAGAGTAAAACGTACTGATCTCTTCTTCCATACTTTGAGCTGTCGATACAAACACATACTTACGATAGGTATGTCAATGGACTTCCTTTTTAGTTTAACTACATGAATCCTATGAGATATTTGAATGGATTCCAGAATTCATTCCTTCATATTTTGGTTTAAATATGAGTACTACTCCTCTCTTATGTTCACTACGACTGCATATATCTTGAAACTTTTATTAAATATTCAATGTGCGCACTAAAGTGTTTTCTTTCTTGTATAAAGCCCAAAGCTGGGTGCAGAAAAGATTGATTCCTTTTTTTCTAAGGCTATTAGTGCGAAAATGGACACAACAGACTAGGGCAGAATTTGAACTACGCTTGCCGTTTTCCCTATACCACGCTAATAACAGTTATGTTACTCGCTCTCCCTTTAAAATGTAATATATTGCTGATATAAGTAATATATAAGTGCTCTGCCAGTTTAATTCTCTGCAGCTTTGAAAAGAGAAAGTATTTTTTGGTATGTCATTTGATATGCGCTGTATAACAGGTTAAACCAAGAGGAATTATCTTCGGTCTCATTTAAATTACTTTTTATTTTAATCAAAGAAATAAAAAATAGAAATAAATCAAGAACTGGATTTAAATCAAAAACATTTCAACGAATATCTCACTGTTCGGCCACATCGACAGTTTCGCCAGCAAAAATAAAAATCAATGCAGATAAAGAAGACGTATAACTCGGCCAAGACATTTTAATTGATCGCTATTTTATTTATGGCGGCCATTTTATTACGAGGGCCTTCTTTATAAGAAAATACTATGAATTGAAAGGGAGACAATAACAATGGTAGCGGCGTAATGATGCGAACAAAAATAAAATAATTAAAAAACGAATGCAGAAAGAATAAAATAAATATACGAATGAGAGAGAAAAAAACTTTTAGAGAACAACAAAAACAAACATAAAAACGCGTCCAAATTGGCAACAAAACGGAATGAAAAACTCAACAAAAAAATTAATATGACTCATTGTGAGATTAAAAATGCAATTTTTCAGTTATGTTGTTATTGTTTTATCTCTGTGATTAACTCCTGCCGATGGTTCGAAATTTTTTTGTTATAAATTTCGGATCTTGAGATTTTTCTTTCGTGAATATTTTGTTCTGATTTTTTGTTCTGCTTTGTTTTCTTTTATTCCGATTGAGCTGATGACAAGAGTTATCATTTTATTGCCATTAGTGAAGTTTTGAATTCATTCTTGCATTTCTTTTTCGTTTTGTTGTTGGTGTTGTGCGATTATAATATGCAGTCTGAAACATTGTTTCTACTGTAGTATGATTCTTTTGTAGCTCGCAGTTTACAAAAACGTATCTATTATAAGATGTCGGCTGTAATATAATAACAACCAATTCGAAACTTATCAAGTTTTATTAGAGTAAGTCAGCTTTAGCGCTAAAAAAACGTTATATTTATGGTAATAACTACAGCCGAGAGGGGAAATAGGGTGTGCTTATTTTATGACAACACTGGTTAAATAAATGATTTTATTGTAGCTTGTAGTCAACAACAATGTTTCTATTGTTAAATCAAGTCGACTACAGTGTTTTTATTGCAATATACCGGCTATAATATTGATTCTATTGTAGCTCGGGGTCTTCAAGAATGTTTCTATTGTAATATGCATTCGACCACAATTTTTCTTTTGCAATATGCCGTCTATAACAACGATTCTGTTGTAGCTCGCGGTCTTCAACAATGTTTCTATTGCAATAAGCAGTCGACCACAATGTTTCTATTGTAATATATCGGCTATAACAGTGATTTTATTGTAGCTCGCGGTGTACAAGAATGTTTCTATTACAATCTGCATTCGACCACAATGTTTCTATTGCAATATTCTGGCTATAACAAAGGTTCTATTGTAGCTACTACAATATTTCTATTTTAGTATGCAATCTATCACATCGTTACACACTCTATCATTCAAAACTGATTTTAAGAGATTCAAATTTAGCACAAAGTTTAGATTAATTACACATTTATGCCTGTTTAATAAAAATATGAATTAATAAATTTCAAATTAAAGGAAGACATTTAGCATAATTTGTAAGTTTGTACATCTTGTAAAACGGCCATTACGACATACACTTCTGTTCTAGGAGAGAAAGTCAAGTCTATCTATGGAATTATTTCATTTCTTGTGAATATTAAAGAAATTGCTCAGAGATATATTTGTACATTTTACATTAGAAATGACAGTTCAGTAAAATGTTTG
Source organism: Acanthosepion pharaonis (assembly GCA_903632075.3). NCBI lineage: Eukaryota > Metazoa > Mollusca > Cephalopoda > Sepiida > Sepiidae > Acanthosepion > Acanthosepion pharaonis. The sequence goes on along the minus strand of CAHIKZ030002678.1, from coordinate 1,318,390 downwards.
GTAAGCTTTTTATTATTTATTGGGTTTTATGTTTGTTTTTTTCACTTCGATCTAATACGAATGCTTTAGTCAGGACCAATGAGTGACGGAAAGGCTAATAGCTCACAAGCTTAGGTGAATGGCTGAAGAAGGTCGCAGATTGGAATATCACCGGGTTTGTTTTTCGGCTTTTTTTTCAAAACCGATCCTGCTTTATAAAAATTTTATGTCCATGTTTTTCTTACTATTCTTTCGGCTGCTCTCGGATTTGATCTTAGGAATTTTTTTCTTTTATTCCAACAAAAAATATATTACATAATTACGCGTATAGTGTTAGGCAATTCGATCCGTCGAAGCCCTTATATCGCCAGATTAAACCACAACCGATGTCCTCCAACTCAAAGGCTCATCTTGGTCATTAACACGAGGCTGCTAATACCATTCCTGAGTAAAACTCCAGCCTGAATATTGTGTAGGAAGAACGTATCATCACCGTACTGGCCGCATATATAGCTATCAAATCTAGTCTGGCAGATAGCAGCTGACCAAATCAAGATGGTTCATGCACCCTTTGACCAGTCGTTTTTACATCCCTATGAGGGACAAGACATCCTCCTCACCAGAAAAGCCAAGGTTAACTCATGATGACAGACAATGGGGCAAGTAGTACTTGATTAGGATCTTTTCTGTTAATTCCCCACAAAATATTAATTCACCCCAAAATTAAAAAAAATTATATTTACTAAAATTCACACTAAATTCTTTCAGACCTAGGCCTTTCCATTGCACTCCGGTTGGGTTGACCTTTGCGATCGCCCCAAATGTGGCCGACCCGGATGCGATATTTCGAAATGTTTGGGTCTATGTTCGCGCTCACCTAGATAAGCAAGCAAAAACAATTGTTCTTTTTTTCTTTTTTTTAAATTGCAAAAAATTCTTGTAAGTACCCCGAATATCATCCGCCAATCCCTAATTTGTTGTTGCGAGGCAAACTAAATAAACTTTGATTTAAAATTTATAATTCATCGTGATATTATTTGCGATTAGTAACTTTACAATATTTGAGGTGATTTAATAGGAAAGATCCCTGGATGACATGGTACCGGTAACAGAGTAACCTGAAAAAGATTAAAACCTTTTGCGGAAGTGAATAAATATACACTTGTTCAGAAATTCTTGATGTGAACAATCCAAACCGATTTTTTTTTAAGCAAATCACCTCAAGCAAGGCGGTAGTGCTACTAGAGCGCAAGGGGTTACAGAGATTAAGAGTAAAGAGGAGTGTTTGGGAAAAGGATAATGTGAAGGACGTGACTGCTTGGGAATACCAGGGCTAGTAAGCTTGGATGTGCGGGTGGTGTAATGAAAAATGGCTCGGAATTTTTAATCGGAAAACCGAGTTTCAATTCCGGTTGGATTCATTATATTCCCTGACCTTTGGGAAATGTATTAATGCACCTATTCTCCCACAGCTATGGGTTAATTAGCAATATTTGTATCACAAAACCGTTATCATTTCCAAAAAAAATGTTGCAACCTAAAAATATTTAAATAACCTGCAATTTGTTGATAAACGGTAGAAAACGAGACAATCAATCACTTAACAGTTTGGGAAGTAAAATATTATTCTACTTTCACAATTGAATACATGGTAGATGATACGCAGCTCTTGTTCATATAAATGTCTGTGATAATCCCAAAATCCAATCATGCATAAAGGAATCTAAAAAAATAATAAATTAATTAACAATTAATTTTATCTGTTGTTGAAGGCATACAACTGTGTTCAAAATATATTTAGTTAAAACCATAGAATTGTTCAAATTATTTACAATATCGGTATTGAACGACCCATGTAGGTTGATCTGTCGCTTAAAAAAATCAATTAACTAAACAACCTACATGAATGAACTCTTTCATAATATAATATACTACAATTTCTTAAATCAAACTATTAGAAAATACAATTTCAACAAAACTACAATATAAAACACAGATATCACCGCCTCTAGTAATTTTATGTCAACACAGACATGTATATGAACAAAAGCTACCATGTATTCAATTGTGAAAGGAGAATAACATTTTTCTTTACTTCAAAAGTCCTTAGAAAATTAAATTTCAGAATTCATCATCATCATCCGTTGACCTCCTTACTGTTGATCGGAACTCTATTGACAATCCCTTTCCAAATTGTTCAGTTCTGCATTACTGTCCCTAGATCCACAATGTCAAACCTTAAGTCCTGAGCTATTGTGTCTGGGAAAGTCAGTTTTTGTGAGAAGACATTACAAGAAGGATGCCATAGGAGTAAGGATGAGACGATTTCTCGGTCCTCTTGGTGGCAGTGGCCGGCAAACTGTAATCGTTTTTGTTTGTGCTTAAGAAAGGTTTGTTTTAGTTCTCCATAAATTGTGTTAAGCGTTGCATGGGATCTCCAACTGATTTCTGGATTTTTCTAAATAGATTTGTATATGTTCCATCCAGTCGACTTTCAAGACGAGTAGATAATTACCAAGTTTCTGGTCAATAGGGTAGGACTGGTTCCATCAATTTCCGAAAGGTTTGGACTTTTAAGGGGGGGATGGAAGATTCGAGCGCCAAATCTTGTAAAGTTTTTTACACTCATCCCATGCAAGAGCTTTGCCGAAGTCTTTTTGGGAATCTATTACGTGAGATCCAAGATATTTAGAGTCCCAACACTTTTGACGAATGTATTCTTGAGTGAATTCAAATGGATGGTTCAGTTTTGTTTTGTTTTTTTTTGGGTGGGGGTATATACATTCTATCTTACCCACGTTGCAATAGAGACCTACCTGGTTTGCTACATCCTCAAGTGATTACAGCAAGGATTCTCCATCCTTGATACGGTGAGAAATTAATGCAAGATTATCAGCAAAGTCAAAGTCAGTCAGTTATTGTTCAGGGTACCATTACTCTGGCGAGGTTTCAAAAGGAGTTCTTTTTCCTCCATTTTCTCGAGATAAATACGCAGAACGTGGCCCAAAACAACTATAAACAGAACGATTGTCATCTTGTAGAACTTCTGCTTTAACTTCTCGCCCGGACATTTTGCATCGGCTACCGAAAGAACTCTCATTTCTGCATCAAATGACCCATGAGGAGTTGATATGCCGTTAAACAACAGCAACAATGTTCCGGAAACGAGTCAAGTAGGATAGTCGAACACAAAAACCTTCCTTTTTCGTGTTCCAAATCCTTTCAGGGCGTGAATGATCTCCCCTTCTTTTACTAAATTAAGTAACTTTTGTTTTTTTACCATCTTTGTACTTCCGTTGCCATCCATTCACACGGACTTTTTTCACTGTTTCTCTTGCGTTCATTATCTCCTGTGAGTGTTAAATTCTCTAAGTCTTCTTTTGAATTGCAATACGATGGTTATATGAAAGCAATTACAAAAAAAAAGATAGAAACAAAGTAACATACAATTAAAAAATAAAAATGAACTCAAAAGAAAAAAAAAAGAAAGAACAAGTTGATATGAAGAAGAAAAAATTTTAAAATATAGAACATCGAGAAAAAAAAAACATGCATAATATTTTAAAATACGTAAGGAAGGAAGATTAAAATAGGAAAAGAAATTTCTTCTTGTATTTTCCTTGTAAGAAAACAGTATTTTCCTTATAAGAAATAGAATGGATGGAATAAATGCAAATAACAAAAACCTGAAAGTCTTAAAAAGAATAGATTGTTATTCTAGTGAAATTTTCTTTCCGTTTTGCTCTGTTATGGTGACTCAAAATAATCAGCCCTCAAGAAAGACACTTCTTGAATCCAACGGAAATAGTAAATATAAGAGCTTTCCATTCCAGCACTGAGAAAATTAACCAAAATATACCAAAGCCTCCATGTTGCCATTTCCTGAATAAAACATTGGAACATTTTTACCAACAAAAATAAGTTGAGAAGTCGTTATTAATATCGAGCTTAACTCTGGAATCTGATCATCTGATAAAATACGTGCAACTTATAAGAACGTCCCTATAACCAATAAAACTTCTAGGAACATCATTATAAAAAATTATGGTACTATTTTTAAGAACTAATAAAGATTTTTGTTTAGTTTTTTTTTTTTTTTTTTCATCCACGTTTAAAAAACTGTAAATATATTTTTTAGTTTAATTGATTTCTTAATATTTACTCTGATTGTATTTTATAGGCAGGATTTCTGAATGTTATGATATATCAACCCCTGTTGAATTATTTCATGTCGAAATAATACCTAAGTCTGTAGATAAAAATTGTTCCGTTTATACTTGAAAGTGTAGATAAATATTGTTCGTGTTTATACTTGAGTGGTTAGGTAAACTTTGGTCGAATCCGTAGCTAGACATTGGTTTTCTTAATACTTAAGTCTATAGGTAAAGATTTTGTTTCTACTTGAGTCTATAGCTAAATATTAGTTACATTTATACTTCATAGTATAGTTAAATACTAGTAGTATAACCCGTCTTCGACCAGGAGTTTCGTTACTGAGAATTTTTGCTGTTCAATTGGAGCAGTTTAAGTTTAAAGTCAGCCCACCTGAAAATCAATATTAGTAACAACAATCAGATGCAACTAAGGCACATCCCCAAATGGGGGAATAAACAATTTGAATGGAGGGTGGCACTGAAAAAGACCGTTTTTGCGTTCTCAATCTTACAAGAAAGGAACCTCTTCCATGGACCGTCATAATAATAATATACGATATTTTTTTATTTATAATATAACATTTTTATAATTCTAAAAATCGTTTACCTTAGATTTCAACTCTCTAAATTGATTTTACGCTGTTTTTTACTGACATTAAATTTTAACTTTGATTTTTGCGCAAAGTGTAAAACATCATATTTTTTTCCATTTTTCATCTTCAAGGTTGTAATATTTTTCCAGTCAATTTGGACGCAAAACCGGCACTGGAGAATTATCGATCAAACAAAAAAAATGTAATCGAAATCAGACGAAAACTGTGGAAACGTATAAACAACATCTGATCACACACACTGACACACACATTTTGAGAATTATAGATATAGATTTGTCGTCTTTATACTTCATTCTATAGCTAAATATTGCTCGTATTTATATTTAAGTCTATTGATTAATATTTGTCGTGTTTATACTTGAGTCCTTAGTTATACATTGTTTATGTTTATACTTGAGACTCTAGGGAAATATTGATAGGATTAATGCATGAATCTATAGGTAAAAAGTTGTCCATAACCGTGTGTGTAAACCTCCACCAGATATGTAGTAACTTTAGGTGCATTTTAGCATGCTACAGTAGAAGCAGTCAGTATATTCTGGTATCCCCGATTGAACAAGTAGATGTTATAGATTTTTCTCGGATTCTATGCTCTTTGATTGGATAAATATATGCGACTGATTTTTCCTATATTCTCGGCTCATCGTCGGAAAAGAATGTGTTAAAGTTTGCTTTCTTTTCCTGTATTCATTGCATATTAAACATATAAATGAACCAACTAAGGCTCTTAAATGGTCTTGGGTGTGACGATAAACTACATCCGCGTCTGGGTAAGACGATAAACTACGTCCGAGAGCAATGCCTCTGATCAGGAGGTTTTGAGGAGCGCGGAACCCCCTCTCAATTGTTGATGTTCCCAGGTCCACCTGGACCCGGGGTGGTAGCACCTGTTAGAGTCCCAGCTATGGACAAATAGTTAACCCCTAAACTGGAATGAAAACTCTGAAAGGTTAAAAATAAGTTTTAATATCAGAAATAATTTTGTAAAAAATTATTACCAAAAATACATTATTATCAGCAATACATTTTTGACAAAAAACTATTACCAGCAATACATTTTTGAAAAAAAAATATTACCAGCAATACATTTTTGGAATAAAATATCACCAGCAATAAAAAAAAAATAATCTATTGAGGCTGATATGCTGTAAAACAAAACAAAACAAACAAACAAAGCCCTTAAATGTCGTATCCTATGCATAGATACCAGCCAATAGGCTTATGTGTTTCATATAACAATATTATTATTTAAGAACTATCATGGTACCAATCAAAATCAATAAGATTATTTACGTATAGATTGGCACTTCTGTCTAGAATCAGAATATATGTGCATTTTAAAGTCATACGCCATTTCTCCGGCTGGAATCAAAGTATCATTTTTTAATGGTAAGTTTCACTCAGTAGAAGACTCGAGATGAAGTGATTCACACAACAAAATAGCAATGCAGAATGGCATTTAACATGTGACCCTTGACTTGAAGAACTCAAGGTTGAAGTGTCCACGCGGGTGTCTGTTCGCCAAAAGTGGCTGTTCTCGTGAAAAGGCTATGTAGAATTTACTTCTTAAATTTGAAAAACGGAGAAATGATGGTGATTCAAAGCGCGTGCAAGTTGCAAGGAGGGTCCTGGCTCTAAGGTTGTGAACAAAGTGGAATCAATGAATGGAACTCTTCTGAACATTTACCATGCAATGTTTCTTTACTTCAGCGATGGTCCCATGCGTAACTCTAGTACTGAGTTCCTGTCTTCGTGTAGTTAAACGCAAAGCAATGAGAGAGGTCTGGTCACTAGGGTACCAAATCTATGGCAGCACCTCCCCCGGTGTACTACGTATAACGGATCAAAGTAACCTGGCAACTGATTAGCAGCGGTCGCGGGAAACTGGGTTCGCTTCTTCGTCGATAAGCACGCGTACTTGAACCGTCCGTGAAAGGGAAAATGATCCACGTCATGGAACCGTATTTAGTGAGGAGGGTAGATAAATATATGATCACTACAGAATTTGTGCGCTCTACCTAACTATTTACAGGATAATTATACAGCAATGACACAACATCAGAATGTTGGCATAATGTAAAAAGACTGCTTACTTTCAGTGCGAAGGTTGGAATTACTTGTTAATTTCATATATCTAAAATTCGGAAGACAATTGTTACGACAAGAGAAACTAATAAACAGACAGAAAAAAGGAATTTCTGTTCATTAGTAAAAATACTCATACTCAAAAAAGAAATCGTTAACATTTCTGGAACACATGATAACGAAAGAGGGTTCGATATTTTAACACTTACATTATTTATTGAACGTAGGAGGATCAGAGAGTGACAGTGAGTAACCTACTTAAAGAGTTTGCGGAAATAAATGATAAAGCGGGGGGAAAGAGTTTTTAATTGACTGATTTGTTTTTATGGCTTATCAACCCTCTGTGAATTATTTAAAGCTGAAAGATTTGGATTGAAGAATAATTATTTTTACGATTAAATATTCCGTTACTTATCCTTTGAGAATAACAAGGATTTTCCTAATGGTAGAGCGGAGGTAAAAGAGTTTATGATTGACTGAGTTGTTTTTTTTATGGTTTATCAACCCTCTGCAAATTATTTAAAGCTGAAAAATTTGGATTGCAAGAATAATTATATTTTGCGAGAAAATATTCCATTACCTATTCTTTGAGAATAACAAAGATTTTTTCCCGATACAAACCCTAATAATCAACCCATATCTAGAAGGAGGAGGTGAATTCATACCTTTTCCAAAGTGAATATAACGAACCCGACTGGATTTCGAACTCAGTTCTCTGATTTCTCATTCCGTGACTCTATTCATTATCCCGGGGAGAAAGTTGGATAGTACAGAAAGGAGCGTTGCTTAGAGCTTCAAGGAAGAGGAACATGTGGAGACCCATGATCAACCAAGTACTGAAATCACCCGGTGCATAAATGTAGTTAATTATCATATATAAAGGTTGTTCCAATAACTTGCACCGATTTTAATGCGAATTAAGTTTAAGCGTCTAATGATTTTTTTCTTTTTCTTCCAGATTTGGTGGACATTTGGGTGATATTCTTTTTCACACATAATTTCTATGACTTAAATAACACGATCCAATAGATTAAATAAATAAATTTTCACCAATAACACTGATTTATTTACTGCTGACTTTGGTCTGTCTTAATGAAACACCCTTATATATAATCCGCCTTAATGAAACACCCTTTACTCATTCTATGTATATGATTTATAAATGCTATACAATTAGTTATACAGACTATTATACCATAAAGAGTTTTCTCTGTCATTTATATCGGTTTTGTCTAATTGACGATAACATCTCTGGTAAACTTTTCAATGTTGGCATTTAAATACATAAAATAACTTGGCGATTATCTCCCTGGTTTTAATATCTAACTGAATATCAACGCTTCGAGACTATATTTACTGATATAATGGCTGGCTACTTCTCAAGTTTGTCGACCTGCTGGAATAGCTAGCTAATCACTTTTTCGGATTTGATTTTCTTCAACAGCGACAGGGCCAAGCTCTGATTTATAAAACATTTCTTTTGAGCGGACGTTACTTAAGAGTTTCTCCACGAGAGGGAAAATAAGACGCCATCAGTAGTTCAGCACGCTCAAGCCCTTTGTTTCAGTTGATTTATGATTTGTTCTAGTGTCATCATCGACGAATTTCAAACATTTTTGTATAGCCGTTTTCAGTCGCAACACTTAATTGAACAGACGATATGGTTTTCTATCACTTTCCAAACCTAAGATCGCCCCCCCCCAGACCGATCGTCCTGGGTATGACGATGAACTACATCCGCGTCCTGGGTAAGACGATAAATTACGTCCAACAGCAAGGTCTCTGATCAGGAGGTTTTGAGGAGCCTGGAAACACCTCTTAATTGCTGGTGTTCCCAGGTCCACCCTAGCCCGGGGTGGTGTCGCCTGTTAGGGTATCAGTTAACCCCAAGTTATGAAAGTATAAAAATAGGTTTTAATACCAGCAATATATTTTTGAAAAAAAAAGAAATATTAGCAGCGATAGATTTTTGAGAAAGAAATATTACCACCGATATATATTTGAAGGAAAAATATTACCAGAAATAGATTTTTGAACAAAAAAATAATACCAATAATAAAAATTTTGTCGGCATTAAATAAGCATTGATATGCCGTAAAAGAAACCAAACCAAACCAAACCAAACCACAGACCGATATCATGATGGTATTATGCCTAATTACGCTAGGCCTCAATTTCACACGAGATTGTCGATAGAAACCAGAGGATAGGATAACCTGACATGACCTCAGCTGAGAATATGAGAGATCACGGATTCACCTTTTGTCAGTGTCGACTTCGACCGGTGAACTTCAGTAGGCACGCCTACGTGCGTTTGCAGGACCACAGAACGGCTATATAAAGAAACGTGCCAAAGCACGCTTTCATGCAGTGTGTGTGATAATGTAAGGACCACTTTTAGCATGAGGGCACAGAGCAACACAAACCGCAAACCTACCGAGAGTAACTAACGAAATATTGGACTGAAATAAATGCAATGAAAGATTCAAATCTCATGTTGTTCATTGGCTCGATTCATGTTATCATTTTGCCGGCACGCTCACTTCATTACATTACTACGAAGTCACCTTTTTTTTTTTCAAATTGATTATGCTAGTGGTAATGGTAATATTAGCTGTTTACTTATAAAGAAACATTCGCATTTATTTACCGAACAGCCAGTTCTATTTTCGGTTGAAATTCATAAAATCTTTCTCAAGCCCATTAATAGTTTTCGCTTTTTTTCCGGTATTAATGAAGGGCTTCCTTCCTAACTTTATTTTGAAGTAGTGTGAAAGTCAATATGTTTATGATGTCATTATTCTCCCTTCGAGATACATGCTATATCCATTTTAGTTTTAATTACAGTGATTGTGTAGCGCCAGCCAACACTGTTCAAAGAAAGAACCTTCATACTTCACTAGTTTGACGCTAAATTATCCATTGATCTTAAAACCGTGATATCCAGCTGAAATTTTGAATGTGTTCTTTTTATCTGTCTATATTTCTGAGATGAGGTGTTATGTACACTATTTACATTATTCGGATTATTGTCCTCATCTTTGTCGCTCAAGGACACATGGCACAGTGGATAAAGGCGTTGGTTAGATCCAGTGACAGGACCCAAGGAGTGTGAGTTCAATACCCGGTTAAGGCAGTGGAGAACTTTCAGAGGGAAATTAACAGGAGATAACTGATATTCAATAAACGTGGAACTAGAACAGTCTACACCTGTGAATAACGAAATAAAGGGTTCAGTTTGACATTCCAACCACCTGAAGAAGGCCGGAGCGTACAACGGCTGAAACGTTGTAATAAATATGGCGAAAAAGAAGAGCAAATAGTCCGAATAATGTAATTTTTTTTTTAATAAATATGGCTGTCAGACATGGACCTGACAGCTATATCTACATCTAGATCCTTTAAGAAGAAGTTTCGGGTTCCTAGGTTAATGTTTTTGTCTTTTAGTAGTTGGCAGTGTTAGGCGAAACTACTTCCAATATTTTTCAATTTATTTTTTTTCTATACTAAATTTGTTATAACTGATCGATGCATTGAAGTATTTGAAGTGTTTAGTATTTACTAATGACAGCCCTGTATCTTTTTTTTTAGGTTTGGTACACAGCATGTACCATCAATGCTTACATTCCAATTCAAGATCATAATTTCTGCTTCTTTTTTTTTTTTAATTTATCATGAGTTCTATTTCTTAGAACACTTGACAGAGAATGTTGATGTTTTTATTCAAGAGCCTCGTTATGAATACTTATGTTATCAGCATGGCACTCCTCATCACCAATACATTGGCTTTTAGAGAGAAGTTGAAGTCAATATTTTCTATTAGTAGATTCGTTGGCGATGTGGACTGCTTAAGTGATCAGTGTCCATATCTTATTATCTTATTTGATTGTCTGTTCGATATGGCGGCAAATTCACATTCTTTATATGCTTCCTGGCAAAAATCTTATCATATCCGTAATCGCGTAATTTCAGAGATAATTACACTTTTAACCGGCTGCTGGAGACGAGAAGCTATACGTTTTGAAGCCGTCTAGTAAATTTATCAATCAACATTTCTGACAAGTAATTTCCGTTGAAAATCGAAGTCGACCACTTCATTTATCATTCTGTTTCATCGTAAAAGATGGCGAAAAAATATTCCTACCATATTCATCAAAAATCAAAATGCATTATTCATTTCCTTCCGCTTATTGTATTTCTTTAAAAAAAAAAAAAAGGTCGCTATTCACTGTTTATACGTGGTCGTTGTTAGAGCTCGTATGATTAACACCTGTCAAAAACCAAGAATATTTACCAAAAAATACATAAATATAACTGAATGAGTTACAAAGGTATCCATCAAAATCTAATACAGCTAAATTTCTTTGAACCTTTATCACATGGAGTGACGATATATTTTATAAATTTGGCTATAAAGAGACAGGGCGGGTACGTGATTTAAAATATAAGTCATCTGATCCACGGCCATTAATTTATTTGTAAGTAGCTTAAAAGTGGAACTCCTTGCGGTCTTTTAAGCTAGCTGATGGTGAGGGCTAATCGAGCCTCCGACCCCAAACGAAAAGGACCTCGGATCCTGCTTAGAAAACAGCAATGATCATGTTTAAAGAAATAGCTTTGAAGTCCACAATTCACTCGACAGAACTTTAAAATCTCTCTTGAAATCTAATTCATGCTATAAGTCCAATTCCGACCGAAAGACCGGTCTAAGTAGTCACGTGATAAAAATCAATCTCAGAAACAAAACAAAAAAAAAGCTTAGATTTGGTTTGAATAAGATAAAAAAAAAGTCAAACCTAGCGTTAAAATTCTTTTCTTCTTGTAACACTCTGTAAATCAAAATATTTTGCAATGCATAAATATGGCCCACTTTCCGTACACCCAGTACGAAACAAGTATATAGTGGTCCTATCCGGAGCGAAAGTGATTGCTATTCCTGTACGTATCAAGTCTTCTAGATGAATGTCATGCTTAGAACCAAACTCTTTCCAAAACATTTAAACTGCCAAAAGTAAACAACCGCTTTCTAGGATCCAAGGTTAAAAATGGCTTCCAGCGAACGAAACATGTAAGCACTACATAATGCCAAAGCAAGAACTGTTCTAGATAACAAAAACCACATCACTTGAGGACTTTCAGCAACAGTAATAACTAAAATGGATAACACATCTAACTTGGAGAAAGCATAATGACATAATGACAAAATCAAGACGCTGACATTCCATATTGCTTCAGACAAAGTGTTAAAGAGGAAATTTTTATATATTCAATATTGGAAATAGCCCTAACATTTACTGGGCTTGAGAAACATTTGTTTTCTAAAAAATTGTTTTAAGAGAAAGATCTTATATATTTCAACTGAAATCAGCAGTGGCTGTTCGAGCAATGAATGGTGAATGTTTCCTTGTCGGGAAACGTCTATTATTACTATGACCATTAAAGTGAATATTCGTAGTTATGGAGATAGATCAAATTATTCGGATATATCTCAGCTGGCAACCATAACTGCATCTCTTAGTAAGAATACATATCTTGCATTTTAAATTTTAAGTGCGATTTGTCCTCCTGATTTCAAGAACTAGGACATTGTTTTTGGAAAGAGTTCCGGTGGTTGGAATGTCGAACTGAACCCTTTATTTCCTCAAGGACACATGGTACAGTGGATAAAAACGTTGGTTAGATCCAGTGACAGGACCCAAGTAGTGTGAGTTCAATACCCGGTTAAGGCAGTGGAGAACTTTCAGAGGGAAATTAGCAGGAGATAACTGATAACTGACATCCATCAAACATGGCACGTGGAACTAGAACAGTCTACCCCAGTGAGCGAAATAAAGGGTTCAGTTCGACATTCCAACCACCTGAAGAAGGCCGGAGCGTACAACGGCCGAAACGTTGTGATAAATATGGCAATAAAGATGAGGACAATAGTCCGAATAATGTAAATAACTGTTACTGCACTGTTAACATCTATTTACATAAGAAATAAATTCACAAATGCATAATATACACTGCAAAAATGTGCTATTACAAAATAATTAAAGAAATTTTAGTTACACCTATTAATATTAATATTAAATTAATCTCTTAACAGTTATTCAATTATATATATATTATATATTTAGAGGGTAAAATATGTAGAATCTAGCATTCTAAAATTCAGATAAAATAGATAGTGATTGATGCAATTCCCGTGACAACGTTAATAAAAAAAAATTATATATTCATCTGAAAGTAATTGTTACTTGTAAATATTAAATAAAAAATATTAATATATTAAATCAATACTTATTAGTCACTCAGTCGGGATAGGAAATCTATAAATAAATACACATTGTTAATTATTATATGGTGTGATATTGTCGCCGACAAAACGGCAATGTCTTAGATGTTTATAGTTTTTCATCTCTATATTTTAAAAGTGATGTTGATCATTAGAAAGTAATTTGAATTCTTTCTTCAGGTATTTGGATTATTTTTTTGTGTCATATTTCTTAGCTTCGAAGACCAGATTAGTCTCACAAAGTGAATTTCGTGACGTTCTTCAAGAATATGGAATCGCGCCAAAATGGTCACTATCCAACAAATATCTGTTTTTAGAATATCCAAAACTAAAAACTAATCAACCGGGTTCCTTAACATCTTGTTTTCTTCTTGAAAGAAAACAGCAACTTTATCCGAATATAAACAACTTTAAAATCTGACCTTCTAGGGGAAAATAGCTATTTGAAATACCACGTTTCTCAATAACAGACAGACGTTATATTTTACAACCGCAAGTGGCAATCATGGAAATAAAATAAAAATACAAATAAGAAATATGACTAAATCCTGTCGAGGTTGATAATAAGGGTAACAGTTTTGCTTTTATTGTAAGGTAAAAGTTTAAATTCAATGTTAATCGTTATCGCTTGTCTTCTTAATTCTAGTTATTTTATTGTTCTCTCTTAATAATATTGTTCTTATATCCTCTCACACAATAACCCTGTCCGTCGTAGTGGCTTTATTGTCTTGCTTGGGGTGACATGATATTAAAAAAAGGTGGTAATATAGTTATGAATGTACAGGTGACTAAAATTTCTTTTCAGTAAAATCTTTCATGGTTAACTAATAAGACGATTTTTTCAAAATATATCATAGGCGTCCACGAGCACCTCGAGGTGGTGTAATGGTTAGCAAGCTTGTCTCTCTACAACAATTACGACTTAGTAATGAGTTCGATCCTCACTGGATGGTTCTTACTTTCGACCTTCAAGATTACTGATTTAAACTACTCACCTCAATATTCATTCAAAACTACTCATCTCACCATAATACTCATTCGAGACTATTCATCGCAATTAATACTCATTCAAGAGTACTTATCTCAATATTATTTAAGACTATTCACCTATTTATCTCAATTAATAAACTCATTACAAATTTCCACACTCTGTAATCTTGTTTATTATTCCTGTGTAAATTTATTTTGATTTTTACCTTACCTAATTCCTAAACCCATGACGTTGTTTATCTGTGCTTTTTTTTTTTTTGGACTCTTCGTGGCATCCATAACAAGGTCACTGGTGTCGCTTAAGAGGGTAAGACTTACATAGCGTTACATTATTGTATCACGACGCCTACATGCCAACATTATAGAAAAGGAGCGACAACCAAAATTATTATTGCCGAACTGCTTTAATAACGACGATCTCACTAATACGCAATTCTCTTTAAAAATACTTTCAGGTCAATGACGCGAAAAAGAAAAGAAGGGTATTAACTATCACAAAGCTATATATATATATATATATATATATATATAAAGGTGGACTCTGACGTCAACACCAAGCGACAACAGTCTGATTAATACAATCTTCAAGTCTGAAGACAAAGTTCCATTGTAAGCTGTAAGCGTAAAAGAGGATTTCACTTATGCATGCATACAGTAGGTTTTTAATATAGATATAAGATTAGATTTGAGAGGTGTGGTAGAATATAAGTATGTTTCTAGATGTACATGTTAATTTTTCTCGACAAAATCTATCTTACACATTTATAAGTCTATAGCAGTCGCCTACGCATTGAATATTGCTGTGACATCTAAACACAATCTTCAAGATTGCGTTCAGTCCTGAAATAAACCGTCGCCTCTTGGTGTTGACCTTAGGGTCCACTGTTATATTTACATATGCACTATCTCGATATTTTTCAGAGATCCACACAGAGCAGAATGTGACACAAGGCCAGTGTAACGTCAGCATAGGCTCGTCTGGGTTCCTTCCATCCCGAAGGTAGAGAGATCTATAAGCAGTGGATTCCAAACTCAGAGGTTCTAAATACGCACTATCTCTGATACTATATATATATATATATATATATATATATATATATATATATATATATATATATTTATGGGTATTTATGGGTAAAAGTACCCATAAATATAACACTGTAATAATATATATATATATATATATATATATATATATATATATATATATATATATATATATTAAAGATTAAAAATCTAGAAGAATAGCTACGCAATTGCAATCATGTTTCGACACTACAAATGTGTATCCTCGGCCGTTGATAAATTACTGGTGAAACAAAACGATATTTATACATATAATATATTATTATTATTATGTATAATAATATTTAGCTATATTATACAATATTTTTATAATATCATAATAATATATTTAATATACAAGTTATGGCTCTGTTACATCATATCGAGTAGTGTTTTATTAACATCAGCACTCAATGAGATATATATATATATATCATCGGCCGAGGATACACATTTGTGGTGTCGAAACATCATTGCTATTGCGTAGCTATTTTTAACATATTTTTTAATCTCTTCGACCGCATTTCCGTGTGAAGGTGTAAACCCCAAAGAATAGGAAATTTGGAATTTCATGAAAATCAAACCTATTTCAATCATTTTGAATCTCGTGCAAACGAAACTTATATGGAGTCTTTGACAAGCTTGTAATCCAGTCAATTCTCTACATTTTTTTTGTAGACCAAACCTATTCCTGTGATGCTACTGCTTGTCAAAGCGACAGTTTTCGGCATTAAATGATTGGAAAAGTTTTATATGCCGCCAAAGAATCCAAACCAAACTAAACGTATCCTACTACTACTACTGCTAATACTACTAATAATACTAATAATAATACTCAAAAATACTAAGCAAAAAATATGACGTTGTATAATCAGATCAGAATGACTGTAATTGTAGCTGAACCCCCGAGCGGCCCCGTATCACACAAGGATGAATGAGGTCGCAAGAGGCCCGCTAACATTTTTGAAGACGTTAAATCTGACGGTGAAACAATATAGACGACAGAACGAGGATATATATGATATATGGAAATTTATTCTAGAAAAGAAAATAAGGTGGTCGGAACGGTGGAGGGGCAGAAGGTCTAGTGCAGGCATTGATGGTGTTGGTAGTTGCCAGGATCATCGTTGTTGGTTGTTGGGGCTGAAGCTGATGTGGGTTGTTGCCAGGATCATCGCTTGTTGGTTGTTGAAGTTGATTGTTGCCGGGATGATCGCTGATGGTTGTTGCAGTTGGTTGTTGGCAGGATCATCGCAGTTGATTGTTGCAGTTGATGTTGGTTGTTGTAGTTGGTCGTTGCCGGGTTGCCATCTTGACGTGTTGGGAAGGAAAGAGAAGCTGGCGTTGTTCGGGCATGTCACAGGTCCAGTGCAGGCGTCGCGTGTTTGCCGGCCGAGTCCGATATTAGTAACCTCCCGTATTAATTACTAACATAGTGTACGGGGAAAGGTTAAGGACGACGTGCGGGCAGCCAGTAGGGACGGGATGCCGATAGTCAAACAGGAGCCAGGAATAGTAGGCGAAGGAGAGAGAGAAGAAGGAAAGTTTCCAACTATCGTCAAGTTGGCAGACAAAAAAAATGGGAGCGTAACTTAATACGCAACCCGTTGGTCGACGTTCATGGCCAACAAAGGCCAAGGGCCTGCGTATCCGACCGTTTCAGCCGCCGACCCCTTGAATTTAGTGAGAAGCCACTGTCTTGTGGTAAGGGAGACCAGCGAGTGAATTGGATAAGCTAACAGTAAAGTCTCTATAATAAAATACGTCGAGTTTAGCTAAAGGGAACTATGGCCTAAAAATGTCTAGCAGTATATTACAACTAGGTTTGTAATATAACTTAACTAAAAAGGGGACTTGCTAGTCTCTCCCACAGGTTAACAGTGTATAGGGAGCACGAATGAGAGGTCAAGGTCGAAATGACCTGTTCCTCTTCCGGTTTAAGGATCGAAGGAGGAGGTAACTCCGACATAATCATATGACTAGGATTTAACTTTTCTTAGTCATTGACTTCTATGGCCAAACCTATAAGAGGTCGTTCATTTTATACGGACTATCGGAATACAGGATGCATTTTCAAATATTGTCAAATGCTGATTTTTTATTTCGTATAAATGCAGCTTGCGAAACGGTCATAGTATGTAGAAAGATTTAAGCGTTATGCGAAAAAGTAACGAAAGCATGAAAGATAAACTACTTAAAAATTAATAATTATAAAAGATTCTTAGGTAAATAAAATATATTTAGGCAAGCCTGTTGCTTCATAAAGAAATATAGAAAACACATGGGTGCACGCAGGCATTCTTATTTCATGCACCATCGTATCTCGACGTCGATAGACAGATTCATAAACTAAGAAAAAAAGAGAGAAAAAATGAATGAATGAACAGACTGAGATCGATCGTTCGATAGATAGATAGATAGATAGATAGATAGATAGATAGATAGAAAGAATGAATAAATTGTTTTAATTGATTCGTTTTCTCCGGCTGATCAAGCCTCTGAAGGTTGTTTAAAGACAGAAAATAACTTTTAGAATGTAAGAATGTTGTTTTAGATAAGAATCATTTAGTGATAAAAGTCTTACAATTAACCCATATCTGGGAGGAGAAGAGGCGGATTTGTATCTTTCCCAACGGTATTTGCGTGTAAGGGAATATAACGAAACCAACTGGAATTGGAACTCGGCTCGCCGAATTAAATATCCCAAGCCATTATTCATTACACCACCTGGTATTACTAAGTGCTCACCCATCTAAGTATTGATCAGGTTCGGCGTTGCTTAACTGCAATGATCATACGGGAACCGTTGCGTCAACGTAAACAGAAAGAATGAAGAGACTGGTATAGATACATACATACATACATAAATAAAGAAGAATGTGACATAGATAGATAGATAGATAGATAGATAGATAGATATCTCTTTATCATTTCCTTTTCATACACATGTGGAAGATCAGAAGTCATTTACTTAACAACAAAAATAAAGATTCCAACTTAAAAAATATTTCAATGATGAAAATAATTCTTCTTAGTTTTTCCTCTTTTAATGACAATTTTTTTTCTTTTCGTAGGTATTTAGAATGGCAGCATCATTGTTCATCCCTTGTAACTTTATTATTTTTAAGTGAATTCCGTTTTGATTTGATTTTTCCTGGCTTTTATCTTCGTTTCATGATACATATATTGTCTTTAGGATATTTTAGCCAAATTCAATCAGATTATCAAAGATTTCAATGTGCACTAAACAAGGGTATAACAACTTCTTAAATTTAATTTTACAACATATTTACCTTTTCTAAAATCGGATATTATTTGACTTCTATAAGATTGCTTCTTTTTCATTTGAGAGAAAAAAAAAAAATTTCTATGCCTGCAAAAAAGAAATCACAACTTTAACGTCAAATTATTTTCTATCCAAGTGAGTGCATTTTCATAGGTCTACATGAAAAGGTACATCACGAGAGGAAGCAGTAAGTGCGAAACGCAAAACGTATCTTTTAATCTGAAATGTTCTCTGTATAATGTCCAATCAGTTTCTCAATTAAATTAAATATATTTGCAAGAAGAGGGTGATTTTTTAAGTGTTTGTTTTTGTGTGTGTGAAATAAATGCTTTTATAGTCATTAGGCTACGGACTTTCTGATGTAGTAACATTTGTATGATTACATGTAATATTTATGTACGTATATGAAAGATGAGAGAGATTGAGGTTTGGTTTGGATTGGTTTGGTTTCTTTTACGGCATATCAACCTCAATGGGTTATTTAATACCAACAAGATTTCTATCGCTGGCAATACTTTCCTCTTCAAAAATGCATTGCTGGTAATAATTCCACCTCAAAAATTTATTGCTGGTAATAATTTTTACAAAGTATTTCTGATATTAAAACCTATTTTTACACTTTCATAGTGGTTTGACCTCATTTTGGTGGTTAACTATTTACCCATAGCTGGAACCCTAACAGATGCTACCACCACGCTCCTGAAAACCTCCTGATCAGAGGCCTTGCTGTTGGACGTAGTTTTTCGTCTTACCCAAGACGCGGATGTAGTTTATTGTCATACCCAGGACGCGGATGTAGTTTATCGTCTTACCCAGGAGGCGGGCGTAGTTTCTCATCATACCCAGGACACGGATGTAGTTCATCGTCATATTCAGGACGCGGATGTAGTTTATCGTCATATTCAGGACGCGGATGTAGTTTATCGTCATACCCAGGACGCAGATGTAGTTTATCGTTTTACCCAGGACGCGGATGTAGTTTATCGTCATATCTAGGACGCGGATGTAGTTTATCGTCATATACAGGACGCAGATGTAGTTTATCATCTTACCCAGGAGGCGGACGTAGTTTATCTTCATACCCAAGACGCGGATGTAGTTTATGGTCCTACCCAGGAGGCGGACGTAGTTTATTGTCATACCCTGGACGCGAATGTAGTTTATCGAGATATCTAGGACGCGGATGTAGTTTATCATCATATCCAGGACGCGGATGTAGTTTATCGTCTTACCCATGAGGTGGACGTAGTTTATCGTCATACCCAGGACGCCGATGTATTTTATAGTCATACTCAGGACGCGGATGTAGTTTTTCGTCTTACCCAGGACGCGGATGTAGTTTATCATCATATCCAGGACACGGATGTAGTTTATCGTCTTCCTCAGTAGGCAGGTGTAGTTATCATCATATCCAGGACGCGGATGTAGTTCATCGTCATACCCATGAGGTGGACGTAGTTTATCGTCATACCCAGGACGCCGATGTATTTTATAGTCATACTCAGGACGCAGATGTAGTTTTTCGTCTTACCCAGGACGCGGATGTAGTTTATCGTCTTACCCAGGACACGGATGTAGTTTATCGTCTTCCTCAGTAGGTGGGTGTAGTTATCATCATACCCAGGACGCGGATGTAGTTCATCGTCATACCCAGGACGGGAGAGAGATAGATACTATATTTCAAAATATAAGGTTTAACACAATGATGTTATTCATGCACACACAACAAACTAAACTTTACTAATTTTACATAAAATATTCCCTAGCGTCTAAGAGTCTACAGGCTACTTATGGTATTTGAAGATATATTGAAGACTGTAAAAAATCTAAGCACATCTTACAAACAACAAAATCTATTGATACAAACCTTGGTACACAGATGCAATAATGGTTGGATTACATGTTTTTCCGGTGTAACCGCCTTCAACCGTAATAGAGACCTCAATACGGGACCAGAATCGTTGACAGGTACATGTCAATGATTCTGGTCCCGTATTGAGGTCTCTATTACCATCATATCGTCTGTATTAAATTTGGATATTACTCAGATAATGCGGCTTGTAGGGATTGACTTCGACCGTGGGGACATTGATTAGTACCCCGATCAACAATGCCACACAGCCAGGAGAATTTTTAAGTCTGGCGAGTTAGGTGACACATGTATGGTGTTATTTGGTTGGACAGATTTCCCGCCATCTATCATAAGACACTGCATCTTTGGGAGCCGTTGCAGAGACCTAGGAAATATGTACGGCCTTCCACCGAATACAAAATCTATCCAAGGATTTACAATTGTTTCCTGCCCCTGACTATAATCAGCAGTATTCATCCGAAGACTCCGTTGAAAGTGGGGTGGCATGACATATCTTTCAATACTCACCGCATCTGAAACCATCACAGAAATGGGTAACTTGTTGTGCATAACATGGGGAACATCAGAAAAATCCACATATAGCCACCTGCCATTTCTCCAGTAAACCTTTTTCCTCTGTGACGATAAATCGACAATATCTCCTGCTATCATCTACGGATACAAGAATATATATTTTATTACACGAGAAAAAAGATGATATATTCTAACCTAGTTCATACTATAACCTGGTTATACATAAACAACGTCATATCGGCTGAGGCTTCAGGGTACGCCGGCAGCATCTCTGCAGAGGGGTAAAACTTCGCCAATGAGGCGACCTCTTTGCTGTCTGGGGACGGGATCCTTATAGCTGAGGGCTTCAAGAGTCGGATTTAGACACTTCTGATTCCCAACACGCCACTTTGGCCCTTGTTTGAACTAGACAAGCAGTCGGAGTGGTCCGATCTGCTCAATCAGCTGGTCATGTCAAGCCTTTATTTGTTTTCTCCTGAATCAGAAGGCGATGGCCGTAAGCTCATTCATCCCGAAGAAGTAAAGATGATAACTTAAAGTCCCCGGGATAATAGTAATCCTTGGTACCAAACCTTTGTAATTTAAAGAAAAATGGTTCTTTCTCTAGGGTGAATATACTGACTGGGTAATCATGATAAGCCTAGGCAAATGGTTTTCTTCTTCGCGTATCCCTGTTTGGTTTTCCATGGCGGGTAGGGGCTACGGTCAATGAACTCCAAATAATATTTATATCGCTAATTCCAAAAGACTCCCAAGTGACTGTGGACAGAAATAGAATCACAAAACTCATAATCTTTGAATCCATTCATGGAACTTTCAGCATTTTTTATTAAAAAAAAACGTAATATCTTCCAAACTAATGCAAAACAATGTTAAAAACCTAAAAAATAAAGCAATACTTGTTGAAGTTGAAAGAAAAAAAGTAGCTGGCACATTTCTGAAGATGAAAAAATTGCATGAAATAAAAATCAAGACCTACGCCCGCGAAATATTGAACCCATCCAGGGATGTGATTAGACGCAAAGAACTGTCCCACTGTTCCATTGAAAAAATAAAAACTAAATTAAAAAAAATCAGTGTAAGAAGAAATGAGAAGAACTAAAAACAAACAATCACGTATGTATTAATTACTGATATGCCTACAGTTGTTAAAATAGACTATTACATCGAGAAGGACGAACATTATATTCCAGACCCCACTCTGACGTTATAACTGTCAAAAGTTTGGTCTTCACGAGGATGCCTGCCATGGAAAACCGTGTGCGGCAAATATGATGTGGTAAATACGAAACTCTGATAAAAATGAATTGATGCAACTGGGTCCAAATGATTGGTCCAAATTTATACAAGAAATTAAACCTAATTTGAACAATAAAAACGAAACTAATGCAAGAGAAAAATTACTTGTCAGAACTCCTTCTAAAGATACAAAATATTCCGCATAAAGATTAATGCTACCCGAACACAGATCCCCAAAATCCCCAGTCCCCACCATCCAACTCAACAAAATAACTATCCACCAGAATCTCAAGAGAGAGATCCCTAAAGAATCAAAACAAACAGCAATAAAAATACAAAACAAAGACTCGAAAGCCACAGATCAAATTGAAACAAAAAAAGATTTCACGCATTAGACAAAATGGAAATAGAGAAAAGACCATGCACCGCCAACAACAAAAAGAAAACTAAAAAAAGGCTAAACATAAAAGCATGCTGCAAATGAACAACCGACTTATAACCTTCAACCCAAATCCCAAATGAAGCGAAAACAATGGCAAACGCAATAGTACAGTGTAATATAAGCGCTACTAAAGTTAATTTTAATGAATCAACACTACTGACTGCAACATCTAGCCCAGCAATAATACGCCCACAGGAGACCCATCGGAAAGCAACAGATAAAGTTAACATTAAATACAACTATATAAACATAACGAGAGAGCATCAGGTGGCACATGAATAATCCTCAATGACAATATCCTGCATAGTGAATACAAGCTGAAAACAAACATGGAAGCCGTTGCAGTGTAAACAATCCTAAAAAACAATAACCCTCTGCTCACTTTATATACCACAAAAACGATAAACTTGAAAAGACAGAATTTGATAATTTAATGCAAGAATTGCCAAAACCCTTCATATTATTGGGGGATTTCAGTGGCCATAAAATCACTTAAGGCAACAGATAAACTAACAGAAAAGGCATAATAGTCGAAACACAGTAGAACCAAAAACAACTGAACTTTTAACGACAAAACAAGGACATATTTTCATCCAGTAACAGGAACATATTCGGCTACTGATTTAACAATCTACGATCACATAAATATACATGGACTACACTCTACAATGACACGTGTAGACGTGGCCATTTGCCCATCATGCTAAAAAAAATGAAAACCAGTACCTCTATAGCATAATACACTGTTATAAGCTTCACAAAGCCGGTAGGGAAGACTTCCAAAAAGCTTGCAAATTCACACTGACCCTAGAAACAAACGTTAAAAATGATGAAAAGTATAACACATTTTACAAATACACTCCTTAAAATATCACAAGAAAACATCTCAAAATACTTTCTGTTCCCGGAATACAGCAAACCATGGTTCAATACAGATAGCAAAGAAGCAATCAACATACGTAGAGAAAACTAAAGAAAAATTAAAAAATAAATAACTGAAAACATAATTATTTACAAGAAAGCAAGGCCGAAGTTCGCAAAATAATTAAAAACTCCGAACGAAACTTGTGGAGAGATTTCACATCCCAAATTAATACAAACACCAAACCCCAAAAAGTACTGGATATGATCCGGAATAGTCATAAACCTATAAAACACTTTCTCTGCAATAGCACCAAAATCCCTGATAAAAAAAAGCTTAACACACCACTTAGACGAATCTTTTGCACAAAATTCATCGTCTAAAAATCAGTGCAAAACATGTCAGGCCATTAAACAGAAAGAATAAAAATCAACTTCCAATCAGACAACAATGAAAATTAAAACAAATTATTCACAATAACGGAACTAAAAGACGTACTAAACAAACTCCATGACACAGCCGTGGGACCTGCTGAAACGTACTGCCAATTTCTTCAACAATTAACAGAAGCATCCCTAAAATATTTATTAGAAAGTTTTAATGAGTTTTATGAACAAATAATACTATCCCTAAATCTTAGAAACAAACTACCGCCATCCCTGTACATAAACCTGCAAAAGACAATACCAATCCAACAAATTATCACCCAATGGCCTTCACAAGTTGTGTTTGTAAAACATTCGAAAGGATGGTCATTGCCAGCTTAGTTTAGAACCTGAAGACTAATAACTTAATATCTGAATACCAAGCTGGCTTCCGAAATAAGAGAATCCCAATAAACCACTTAATTAGATTAGAAACAAATATAGGAAAATAATTCCGAAAGAAGCAACATTTAACAGCAGTCTTCTTTGGCCTCGAAAAGGCGTGCGACACAACTTGGAAATACGCAATTAAAAGGAACCTGTGAGACGTGTGCATAAGAGGCAGAATGGTTTCATTTATTTGCAACTTCATGGAAATCAGATAATCTAGAATATGGATTATTGATACATGTCAGTTGTAAAAGAATAAGAAATGGAGTCACCGCAAGAGAGCATCCTGTTCGTTACCCCCTTTAATATAAAAACAAACATCATCCTCAAATTATAGGCACCTGAACAAACTATGCCCTATACGTGGACTACTTTGTGATATATTACAGATCCATACATATGAAGGCAATAGAACACCAGCTACAACTATGCTTGAATGAAATAAACAGGTGAGCTACAGAAGATGGATTTAAGTTCTCAAAGATAAAACTATATATATATATATATATATATATATATATATATACTTGGCACAACTAATAAAAAAGCATAACGGCCCTACACCCCAGCTTAATGACAACACTATCCCTGTCGTAGATCACGAGAAATATCTTGGAATAATCTTTCATAGGAAGCTGGCCTTCAGTTTTCATATTAAATATCTCAAAATGTAACAAAGCCCACCATATACTCAAAGTCATTGCTTACCCCAACTGGAGAGCAGACAAACAATCATTGCTGAAACTGTAGCGTGCCCTGGTTAGATCAAAACATGACTACGAAGGATTTGCATACGTGACCGCAAAGAAGTCGTACACGAGGGAACTAAAAATCGTTTATTATCAAGGATTAAGACTTGCTCTATTTGCTTTCCCCACATCTCCAACAATAAAGTCTACACTGAAGAATACGAGCCTCCACTACGATTAACCCTACAGTACTAATTGAAAATCTTCTCGTGCGCAACTAACTCTACATACAAATGCACATTCTATCCTCAATTTGATAGAAATGAAAAATTCATTAAGCCATATAGCTTACGAATTGCCAAACTTCTCGACAAGCCCCAAATAACGCAGCAACAATTCGTGAATTCATCTCCAAGGCAACGCCCTGGTTGATAAAGCAACTCGAAACACTCCTGGGCCTGAAGGAAATCACCCCAAAAAACAACCAATCAAATCATCTTCCATGACAGAATAGAAGCTATTACTAACAGTTACCCAAACCATCTTCCTATCTAGACTAATGCATAAAAAGTGGTCTTAAAATGGTATGCTAATCTATACACACCAAAATAAACGTTACATAGTGATTTCACAACAGTAGCTCTATACTCAGCACAGAAGTGGTGACCATAGATTTTGCTCTTGACATCACAATTGCTAGCAAACAAAAATTATATATTCAGACTCTGTCAGGACTCACAACACTCAAAACAAATGATAAATAAATGATAAAACTTATAAATTGAATAGAATATTATCCAACATATAATATCATTTTCTACTGGACAGCTAACCATATCGGCATCAAGAGCAACGATAGGGTCGGTTCAGCAACCAAAAAGCAACAACCTCCACAGATTTATTAGATAGTTCTAACACCAATATCCCGTACACATACCTCAAATCAAGCGTTAACGCATTTATCAAAGAAGAATGACCAAAACTCTGGCACTACTATAGAAGAATGGCATCAAAGACTAAAAACAGAACGATTACGTAATAATGTCCAGACTTCATATAACACATTCTTATATTCTAAAACAAGAGCCAAATTCCAATCTGTACAGCATGCCAAGAACTAGGCGCAGTAAAACATATGCTAACAAACTGTAGCGACTTCATACAAATAGGTTTAAAATATTACCAAACAACCAACATGAAAGAACTCTTTTATGACATATAGCTATATAATATATTACAGTTTCCTAAAGTAATCAAATTGTTTTCCAACATATAACGTCAACAAAGCTACAACATAAAACACAGATGTCACCACCTCCAGTAATCATGTCCACACAAACATGTATAAAAGCTGAGTATCATCTACCATGTATTAAAATGCGAAAGCAGAATATCATATAGCATATGTCTAATACTTCAAAGCTCGCAAGAACATTAAATTTCGGCATTAAATGACCCATGATATATATATATATATATATATATATAATTTTTGTTTAAAAATATGATTCCTTCACATAAGAGTTCTCATGTTTCAAAAAACGAGAGCCGAATCCAAACAAATAATTATTAAAATTAAGTTGAATTGAGGTGTTTAGTTCCCTTTCATCTTCAAGCAAAATTTCTTAAAAATAAAAAACAAAATACTAAGGAACTCCGGATTATGCACCCAACGTGTTCTTTTTCTATTTTCTGCATACCTGCGCATTTTATATATATATATATATATATATATATATATATATATATATATATATATATATATATAAACAGGTTTGTTCAGTTTATAAATTTTCCTAGCTTAATTTGTACCCTAGATATAAAGTACGCTTACCTAGAATAACCACGGGTGTACTTTAGGCTGTTACATCAGAAATATGCTAAGTATGTAGATATAAATAAAAGTGTACTAAACTACTTTAAGGGTCATGATAGCTGAAGCCGTTATATATACCATTTTTAAGTAAGCCTTTTAAATCATGCCACTTCGGGAGATTTATTGTTTTATGATGTTCCCCATAAACAACCAGACAATATAAGCCATTGCATATCGTACAGAATTACGTCTGCTTGAATTACATTTAATTTAAATACTGTTTACTTATTGATGAATAATTTGAGAACTGGAATACATCTGGATCTGAAGAGAATAATGAAACGCGCTCGATATGACATCAAAGATTACAAGAAAAAATGAAATGATCCAGCTTGGCTTTCAAAAATGAAAGAAAATAATTCCAACGCAACTGAAAATCTCAATAGAAAACATTAAGTTTCAGTGAGTGTTTCCAGCTTGCAATCTAATAAAGAATCTTGTAGATGAAAGAAGCCATTTTGTTGAAATTTGCATTACACAGCTTCAATATTAGTGTTTCTGGCTTCCTTTTATTATACTCTGAAGTATTTACTACCTTCGCTCAGGTGTATAAAGGACTGGAAAAGAAAAAGGGAAATTGCTTGTTTAACGCAAAACAATCTTTTATGCGCATGCCCAGGGAAAGTGAAATTGAACAAATAGTCAAAGAACTCATTTTACTGTACATTATAAAATATAAGATCACACACAAGGGTGATATGGATGACAAAAGCTATAGATTATCAAAGAAAACATTAAATTCCTAAAATAATACAAATATATGAATTATGTATGCTTTATATTGTAAAGATTGTTGATACCGACCATGTATCAAACACAGGCACCTCGGGTGGGATAATGTTTAAGAAGCAAGTCTGGTTGAACATTACTACCGAGTAGTAATGTTCGATCATCTGGAAGCGCTCTATATTTGTGCCCTTGTACCAAACAAAGCGCTAAGCTTAGTAAAATACAACTAGGCATTGCAAACACTGGCTTTTTTGCATGGATCCAGAAATATGTGAAGTAGGATTATGGACGTGAATTAAAAAATTGTGAAGACCAACGAGAAGAAAGAAAGAAAGGTAATTGGATAAATATTAATTGATTTGTTTATTACGACTTATCAATCTTTTGCAAGTTATTTAAAGCCAGAGGAGAAAAAGAGGTAAATATAAGCGAGTATTATGTGGACGAATAGGTTAAGTATGGATTGACCCTGAATTTAAAGAGACCATGATTTTAATTGTCAGGGAAGCATTCTCCCCACAAAGTAACATTTCTGGGGGAAAATTGTTTTTGTTTTTTAAGGAATACTAAGGAATAGATATCGTGAAAATATATATATATATATATATATATATATATATATATATATATATATATATAAAAAAAAAGTTTCAAATTGAAACTTATAATGTTTTATTTTATGAAAGTATTTATTTATTTATATATATATTTGATATTTCAAATTGTCCTCAATTTTTCATCAGAAATAACTGTTTGTTACAAATAAATTAAAATAAATTAAGAAAGTATACGTGGCTTCTCATTATGCTATATATATATATATATATATATATATATATATATATATATATATATATATCGTCGTCGACTCTCCCGTCGAGTTCGACGTATGAGGGTCA
>CAHIKZ030002678.1:1282500-1287500 GCA_903632075.3 Acanthosepion pharaonis | reverse complement strand
AACAGATTCAGATACATAAACAGAGTCAAATAGATAGATAGATAGATAGATAGATAGATATGAACAAACTTAAATGCAGTGTTATTCGACTGCGTTCCAGTATACTCGAGTTGTTTCTACTTATGCTCTTAAAATTTGTGATCATTTGAACGAGAATTGTTCATGTTTTTGAGTTAAGAAATGATATCATTTTTCTTAAATACTCTCTCTCTCTCTCTCTATATATATATATATATATATATATATATATATATAAACGATGCCTGGTCAAAAATTATGGGGACTGTTGCTATGATGAAGGAGCTAAAGTAGGCAAAGTGAAGACGCTTGGCACAGAATAACCTTACACTATGTCGCGCATACTCTCTAAGTTATAATGCTGTTGCTCACTTCCGTTGTTTATAGAAGTGCTTGGAAGAAGACTGTATAAAGTGTGGTCGTCTCATCACACCACAGAAATTCAATCAGTGTCCATGACTTCTGCAGCAGATTTTAGCTCACCACAGCATTTCGTAAAACCACCATATCCCCCAGATATCGTCATATGTGACATTTTTATCAACGAAAAATCATATCAAACATGAAAGAAACTATATCTCAAGATGGCGAAGAAATCCGAAGAAATGGCTGCTGCCATCAATGGTAACGATGCTGGAGACTACTTCGAAGTAGATTAAAAGCCGAATTGATACATGTTGTAGTTTTCTTTTTCTAGCATCGGTCCAGATATTTTTTCTCAGACCTCGTATTCACACACACACACACACGCATATGTGTGTGCGTGTGTGTGTGTGTGTGTGTGTGTGAATTATTAGGCGAATTTGAATAATCATAATTAAGTAATTCATCGAGTCTAGAAGAATCCTCAACAGAATGCAGAAACACTGGACGGCCGTTTGTGAAGAGCAGGCGCTATATCAAATCTAGATTTTAACTATTCGTCATGATAACCCGCTTGCGTCATATCGTAACGGTCCGGGTTCAATTCTCGGTAGGGGATGCGCACTACTGATGAGTCCCAAAATAGGACGAAACGGCCACCGAGTGCTTTCCGAATTACTTAATGATGATTAAGTATGGAAAGAAACTTTATGTTGTGCGTGTGATGGGATGTTCTGTATTAATCATTTAGGGTCCTTAAAATGCAATGAAACACTATACGTACATCTATACGTCCAGCAGCTGCAACCTGTCCGTACAATTTTGCCCCAAATCCCCCTCCGCTCATCAGTGAGAAAAAAAGAGTTACTCTCCTGGGAACCGGGTTGGTCTGTTCTGCAAAGCTCGTCATATTCAGCTGATTTTACATCAACTGATTATAATCTTTTTTCGGTCGATACAAAACTCTTTGATGAAGAAAGCGTTCTCTAATTGAATTCAGATTCAAGTGTTCGCCGGAAACTTTTTTTCTTTGCATCAAACCTTGTATAATTATACCCAAAAGTTATCGAAGACCTACCTGATAAGCGAAAACAAGCCACTGGAAATAATGGTGAATATGTATAATGTAATAAAATATAATTTCATTTTATAAACCAAAACGGGAATTATTTATGACGCAACCCAATAGAATCGTTCCTAAACTGAATCTCTTCAAAACTGCACTCACACGCCGTTTCCCAAAATGTGTTATCAATTTAGACTCGGAAGCATCCATAGGCATTCCATTCTAATCTTTTCCCATTGACGCGTGGATGAAGCTGGGTAGGGGAATATGACGTGGGTATGTGTATGAGGTTGGATTGGGAGTGAGGGAACACCGACGTCTTTATTTTCTTCCCCTCCCATTTACCAGTTCCATAAGTGGTTTAGAAAGAGCACTTCAGACAGTGTAAAGTGATTATTGGGTCTTGCCAATTGCTTGTCACGCGTCACAACTCACAAAGATACATGCTCGCACTCACATGCACACACACACCCTCACAGACAAATCCACACACACACTCATATATATATATATATATATATATATATATATATATATATATATATATATATATATATATACGGCCGAAAGTCAAATGAGCAGCTGGAGTCTGAGAACGCACTCATGTATAATAAAGTAAAACACACTCAGATGATAGAAAGTATGGAGTACTTAAAAGATTGAAGATTGTCGTAAGCATTTTGATTGAAAGAGCTTTTTATTTAGAAATAAAAAGAAAGTAGAAAGATTTAAGTGAACATGCTCAGAAACGCATCGAATTTCCTATCATTTCTTTCAGACAAAAAAAATTAAATAATGGAAGTGACCCAACATAGTAAGGATAAATCTTTAACATGCTAAATACAAACAGTAACAGTGTCGTCAAACGTTTCAATATTATTTGTTATATGCCGTGACCTTTCAGTACGTGGTCGACCATTGCTCTCCACAGCCTTTCGCTCAGTAACGCTTGATAATTTACTATCTCTCCTCTTTCATCCATTAACACAAATCATTAAGTTATTCGCCTTTTACTCTCTTCCTTTAACCCTGTAAGTCTTAACTTTTCCGAACCGTCTTTTCTCATAATGCATCCCAGACATTTCAACTGTCTCTTTCTGATTTTACATATGAATGCCCAAATAATCATTTTCTTTAAAACCTCCTCATTGCCTGTATGCTGAACCCATGATATTTTCAAGATGCGTTTGGACCAGGGGTCACCAAACTTTTTTTCTCAGAGGACCAGGTAACTGAGAAAATGATGACCGTAGCCGGTTGACATTTTGTTCAATACAATACACTGAATACACAAGAAATAATGAAAATAAAGATATATATATATATATATATATATATATATATATATATATATATAAAAAAAAGTTATCAAAAAAGGCGACATTAGCAATAAAATCACGCCAAGTGTGCATATATCAAAATCTCACAAACTAAGCAGTAAAAGAAAAAGAGATTTGTGAAACTAGCGTTTATCTTTTAAGATATAATCAATATTTGCATTTGAATTGCTGCATCCAACTAAGAGGTTTGTTTTCAAATGTTTATCAGTCAACCTCGTTCGATGTGTTGAATTTACATACTTCATTTTTGAATATGTTTGTCTACAGACATAAATTCTTCCAAACACTGATGCCGCTTATATTACTGTCAGATGCAAAATTAAGATTGGCCAAAGTTTGGCATATTTACTTACATTTATTTTAATTTGTTCTACAAGTTTAACTACAATCTATTTATAATTCCGTATAAATAATTATATTTTAGTTTATTTGTAAGACAGAATCACGGCAGGCTGGATGAACAGACATCGCGAGCCGGATCCGTATTTTGGTAATGCCTGGTTCTTTAGTAAGGAAGCTGCCCAGGTTTCATTGCTGTTTAAGAGTATATACTACGTCTAGGTGTCATGACTCTTTAGGATGTTGACAATCACGGCTCTCCACAATTTCCTGTCCTATGTCGCCCTTATTAAAATCGTTGGAAGAAAGGTGCGAACGAAAAATATGTATTTAAATACATCAAAACAAATTGACTGAGATCCTTGATAAAATCTCATAAATTCTGACGCTTATTATATGAGGGTAATATTTCTGACCTTGTTCGGAAAATAAAAAAAAGCATTCCCATTACTATAGATACACACACACACATTATATATATATATTAGGACAATAGTTACTACTAATGTTAGACAAGTAGATTTTCTAGATGTCACCCTAGATCTTGCTAACAATATTTTCCAACCATATGTGAAGGTTAATTCCAACCCATTATACGTGCATCCTAATTCCAACCATCCCCCTTCGGTTATCAAACATATACCCTCTTCCATTGAATTTAGAATTAGCGCTAACTCTTATAATAAGGAGGTTTTCAATAAACATAGTGATTTTTTTATAATTCTGCACTAAAAATAGTGGATACAAAATACCACTATTCAATATAAAAAACCTGTTAATTGCAACCATAATAGGAAAAGAAGATCTAGAAAGATTATTTGGTTCACTCCCTTTCAATGTTATGGTCAAAACTAAGTTAGGGCGTATATTTATAAACCTAATCAAAAACATTTCCCAACCCTGAAACTAACCCACTTAGTAAAATATTTAATCCTAATACCCTTAAATTAAGCTATAGTTGTGCTGATAACCTAGAGCAGATAATTAAAAAACATAACAACATAGTCTTTAACAAGTATAGGAGTTCAAAAGGCTTGACTAATCAACAGGTTACTAACTGTAATACTCATTATAAGAATACAAATAACAAATTATGTAATTGTAGGAATCCGAATAATTGTCCACTACAAAATAACTGTGGGATTACTTCTGTAGTCTATCTTGGTACTGTTTCAACAATTGAAAATCCAAATATAAAGAAGTTTTACATTGGTTCTACTATGAAAACATT
This sequence comes from Acanthosepion pharaonis, assembly GCA_903632075.3. Lineage (NCBI taxonomy): Eukaryota > Metazoa > Mollusca > Cephalopoda > Sepiida > Sepiidae > Acanthosepion > Acanthosepion pharaonis. The sequence continues at coordinate 1,283,143 of CAHIKZ030002678.1, read as the reverse complement.
CAAGGAACGCTGGCGGGGGCATATGCAATCCTTCAATCACAGTGAATATAGGTACATGACTTCATTATCCAAGTATTTTTGGAATCTAAAAGATAAGAACAAAAACACCTACGATTAAATGGAGTTTGGTTAAGAAAGCTCGTACATGTAACTCCCCTATATACCCCATGTTACCTATGCCTTAATGAAAATTTGAAATTATTAGATTTAAAAATAAGGCTGATCTCTTAAATCAAAGATATGAACTTACAGTAAATTGTAAACACCGTTATAAATTTAACTTAGTGTAGGGGTCGTATACTTTAAATGATAATGATATGTCGCTGTATTTTTAATAGATTAGTATTTTTATTGCATGATGGTCATACTTACGATATAAGTGTGTATTGTTTACCTGCATAGTGTTATTAGTGTTGGTGTAAATGTGTATATATTTATTTTTGTGTTGGTTAGGGTATTTGCACTGAGGAATGTGTAGGTTGGTGTATAAATGTATTTATGTTTTTTTTTTTATGTGTGGGTGTATGTGTGGGGTGTGTATGTATGTATATATATGTGAGTGTGTGTGTATATATATATATATTATGTGGGAAGGTAAAGTAGATTATAAGAGAAAAGGTTAATAATTGTTGCTGTATATGTG
>CAHIKZ030002678.1:1205000-1280000 GCA_903632075.3 Acanthosepion pharaonis | reverse complement strand
ATTATTATTATTATTATTATTATCATTATTATTATCATTATTATTATATTATTATTGTTATCATTATTATTATCATTATTATTATTTTTATATTATTATTATTATTATTATCATTATTATTATATTATTATTATTATTATTATTATCAATATTATTATATTATTATTATTATTATCATTATTATTATATTATTATTGTTATTATTATCATTATTATTTTTATCATTATTATTATATTATTATTATCATTATTATTATCATTATTATTATATTATTATTATATTATTATTATTATTATTATCATTATTATTATCATTATTATTATTTTTATATTATTATTATTATTATTATCATCATTATTATCTTTATTATATTATTATTATTATCATTATATTATCATTATTATTATCATTATCATTATTATTATATTATTATTATCATTATTATTATCATTATTATTATTATTATGAATTTATTGCTTTTATTGGACGAGGACTTTATTCTATAACCCATTAGATTATCGGGATACCATTCCTCTTCATGACATCTTTCAGAAAAGTGAGGATTACTCAACATTGCCCCTCTTCTCTACAAGTAACACACGGCGGATTTTATTGGGTTACATGTTACCAACAACAAAAAACAAATCCCTTATGATGCCAGAGATGATAAGTGGAATCACGCCTTTTCCCAGAACGCGATCGTTAATTATTCATAAAGCCACATATTGTTCCTAGTGTAGTTAAAGCGTCCTTTCTTCTCTATCACACAGCCTGAGTTTTCTCCAGCCATGAATGGCTGTACCCTGACTTATGGCTCGTTGCCTGGAACGTCTATTGGAATTCAAGCTCACACCGAACCTGAAGATATATCGCTAAATGTTTCTGGATATTATTCTTTTCCCTTTACCGCACCTGAAAAATGCATAACCCTTCTTACCATCTTCAAGAGCGAGACCAGACCAAAAATAGAGTCCTGCTGCCACATCTGGGCTTGAACTGTCTAATCCTAACGTTCCAGGCACGACAAAGTTGAAAAGTGTTTGCGCGGCCTTGCTGGTCTTGAATTGTTTTGCACCATACAAATCCTTTCCTACGAACGAAAGATAGGTAGCCTCTCGCCACTCTGCCGCTTTTTGTTGTTTTTGGACGGAATATAACAAATCTCTCGCTGCTCTGTGGCTACTTCCATAGAAAGTGTTCGAATCAACTGCATTAGTTCCGCCAGTTCTAAACTTCACGGTTAGGACTCGCTATGTCACTCAAATTGGAGGAAACCATCCATATTCCTTTGGTTGGATGTAAGTTCTACTCAAGCAGCTTCTTCCCGCGAACCACTGCTCTGTGGAAACGACTCACAAGAGGATGTTTCCCCCAATCATTTCAGTCTTAACCAGCTCGAGTCTAGTGTCAACCGTTATCTTTCGCATCTATTCACATAAACTGTGCCTCTTACTCTGTGACCTTTTACCACGATTGGCCCTCGGGCCTTGTACAAGGTGAACCTCACTGTAAAAATTTCGTAAAAAAATAGTTTGACTAAACTATATGCTTTGGTTACAGCGATCCACACTTTCAAAGCTAAGATCTGCAACACCACGTACTGATTGAACTCATTCTGTTTTATATTCCATTAATAAGAAGCTCTTCTTCAGGACTGTTGCAATGTGGAATGAAATCCCGAGTGAATGCTTCCCTGATTATAACAATCTTAAATGATGCATCTCGAGGGTTAATCGTTATCTGTTCTTTTTTAAAGCATTTCACCACAAGCAAGGCGGATTTTCCACTGGTTCGCTCTGGGTTACATAGAGTGAAGGTGAGAGAAAAAAAAATGTGTATGGGGGGGGGGGAATAAGGAAATGATAAGAGATAAACGGGTTTCAAGACATCAGAAGATTTTGATTGACATTGCATTTAAATTTTTGAAGATTGTAGTTATCAGAGAAGCAAGTAAACAGAAGGGAGTTCCACAGGCGGGAAGTGCGAGAAAAGAAACTGTTGGGGTAGAAGTGGCGGTTACATTTAAATATTTCAACGGTAAAAGGGTGGGACCTAAATGCTAGTCTAGTAGCACAGTTAAATTCATATAAATCGGGGCACCAGGGAAAAAAAGCTCCACAGAACAGTTGCCATGAAAATATTTGTAGAAAAGACAGAGAATGATCCTCTTGTTACTCCATGTACGCCCTTATAACGCGCTACCTCGAGGGGCTCTTGGATGAACAATAGTTAACGAAATGTAAAAGTTTTCCAATTAATAAACTTAGTTCTAATTCAGATCTAACCATTATTTGGTAATTTAATAAAATGTTCGTTCGGCGAAACGTTTGATCAAAAATCTTATCCAATGCCAATGTATCGACGCTCTCAAAGAAAGAAAACTTTTTAGCCAGAACTGAGACAAAAATATAAAAGAATAGGTCATTGAAACTTAGAAAAAAAGCTGGAGCTATCATTTTCTAACAATTAAATCAAACGAAGACTATTCGGGAAGTTTTAGAAAAGCCGGCGGAAAATGTGACACTGAAATCCGAAGTCGTATTGGAATAGCGAATACACATCTCAAGGCGGAAACCGAAGATTAACAAACAAAAGAAAAGTGCTGAACTTCTATTCTGTACGAATCCTCCTATAAAGCAGACGATGCAGGACAATGCCCCCACACATGAAGTGAAGACTTGGTACAACAGCGCCATGCTTCAACGGAAATGCTAATAACACTATGGACGGAACATTTAAGCAACGAGAAAGCTTTTAAAAAAAATTAGAACAAAAAACGGCACTTAGAATCAAATTGAAATTTCTGGAAACGCATAATGAGAAAAACAGGTTCGGAAAATTTAATACTTATAGCGCAAACTGAAGACGTTTAGGACAGAGAAAAACGGTCAGCAACCTACCTAATGAGTGTGGATGGCAAAACAGTGCTTGTGAGTGATGTTAATTGTAAAAGCATTTCTCAGAACTACAAAAATTGGAAACTGTGACCGTCTACATAATGAAGGGACACATTAAATAAAAGAGGAAGAAAAAAACGTTAATAAAATGTTCTATTTCTTACGTAAGTTCATAAGTATTCAGCTAAATGATTTTGAATATACCCATTAAAATGCCTTCGTCTGGGTTCATTCTTAGATATGTACACAATCACATTTACACACTGAGTACAGTCACCTCTCCATAAAAAAAAAGATATAAACGTATATAGTTGCATATTTAATGGTCCTGTCAATGCGGTGGCCTGTAATACTCAAATATACACTCGCAATGTTTTTCATTATTCGGTGATTCACACAGCCAATGAATCACACAGCCAATCGTATACCCTATGCGACGAGCACGCAGTGTCAAACGCTTATACAATTTTCTTTTATTCAATCTCCGTGTTTTTCTATATCTTTATGAATTTCTTTATGAGAATTCCTTCTTATTTTTTTTTCTTTCAATGATGAATTACATTTGTAAAAGAAGATTGCTACAAATTTTATCTTCCCGCGTCTGTAATTGATTTGAACTGTGTTAATGACGTGTTTACATTCCACTGCATAATGGATTAGCAACCTGGCAGAAAAACGGATTTTTTTTCTAGTTATTAAATTAATTACATTAAAATATCGTCTTTAATAGAAAGATTACATTCAGAAAGTAAATTCAATAAGAAAAAAATTGAAGGCATCTTAATACTGTTCTTAAGCATTATTCTCTTCTGTCAGTTTTATATTGTTTTCTTGTCTTTTAGATAAATATGGACTGCAAAGATTATAATGTTAAATTTGTCTGGCATCTTTTAAGTACCATTCACAAAGATAAGTAGATAGATAGAAGACCGGCAGAGATATTAGATATATGAAACAGACTGATATATATATATATATATATATATATATATATATATATATAGAGAGAGAGAGAGAGAGAGAGAGATTTGAAACAAAGACAGATAGAGAGAGAGAGAAATGCAGAGAGAGACGGGGAGAAACAAAGTCTAAGAGAGAGACTGGAAATAGATAGATAGATAGATAGATAGATAGATAGATAGATAGATAGATAGATAGATAGATAGATAGAAGAAGACCGGCAGAGATATTAGATATATGAAACAGACTGATATATATATATATATATATAGAGAGAGAGAGAGGGAGAGATTTGAAACATAGAGAGAGAGAGAGAAAGGAATGCAGAGAGACGGAGGAGAAACAAAAACTAAGAGAGAGACTGGAGATAGATAGATAGATAGATAGATAGATAGATAGATAGATAGATAGATAGACCGACAGAGATATTAGATAGATATAGGAAACAGACTGAGATATATAGACAGAAATAAACATTTGAAACATAGGCAGATAGAGAGAGAGAGAGATAGGAATGAAGAGCGAGAGAGAGGGAGAAAGAAGGACTGAGATAAAGATTGGAGATAGATAGATATAGATAGATAGATAGATAGATAGATAGATAGATAGATAGATAGATAGATAGAAAACGGGCAAAGATATATGAAAGAGACTGAGATAGAGACAGAGACCTTCGAAACAGACATAGATAGATAGATAGATAGATAGATAGATAGATAGATAGATAGATAGAAGACCGGCAGGGATATTAGATAGATATAGGAAACAGACTGAGATATAATATATATATATATATATATATATATATATATATATAGAGAGAGAGAGAGAGAGAGATTTGAAACATAGACAGATAGAGAGAGAGGGAGAGAGAGAGGAATTCAGAGAGAGAGAGAGAAACAAAGACTGGAAATAGATAGATAGATAGATAGATAGATAGATAGATAGATAGATAGATAGATAGATAGATAGATAGATACGCAGACAGAAGAAAGATGAACCATACCTAAGCAAAAATCATCGCTCTGTTGGGACGAGCTTCTAAAATGATTATTTTCTGTTCTCTATTTATGGTAAAAAATCCAATTATCTTCTTTGATATCGGACCATGCCTTGTTATTGTAAAGTGCTGCTGACATTATTTTACTATTTTTCATTAATTATGAAGCAAAAATATTCCATTGGACACGCGACTGAAACCATCATGGACATCTATTTACATCAAGTCTTTTCACGGTGTTTCCTTTCTTTGTAGTTGTTTCAATGTATATCAGTCGTTTGTCATATATTTTCTATTAGCTCAACAAAATGACTACTTCAAAGGCATATAAATGCAGCATTTCAGAATTATAGTTAATAGAGATAATAGTCTGTGTTGCAGTTTAAGCCAGTAATACACAACATTTTATTGGTATTTTCCTTTTTATTGTAATCACTTGTGTGGACAATTTTCTTTTATTACTTTTATTTGTTATTGTAATTGTTATGGCCACTGTTTTTATCAATTTAGAAAGTAAACTTATATGGCTTCTATAAATAATTAAAATTTGGCACCAATTCTATATCCACATCCATTCCCAATGGTCTTTACATACATTTTTGTTATTTTTAATAGTGCTGATAATGCAAATATCACGTTGCACACCTTTTGAAATCATCTTCGTCGCGATAAAGGTCAAAATTGAGAGTTATTTGCCTAATGTAAATAATATTTTGCCTCACATACAGTTTAGATGCACGCAATCCAGAAAAATTTTAATTATTATTTACGATAGATAATGACACATTGTTTTTAAATAATCAGTCTTTCTTATTTTGACTGATATATTAATTGAGAACATTCTGTAACGCTTTCACTTTTTCCAGCGTTAAAATAAGATTCAACACCCCACTTTGAAAACGTATTATCAAAGTGTGTCTCAATTTGCTTGATAATATGTGGCGCTTAACCAAATACAGTTAACGAGTGCCTTTTTGAAACAACAACAAAATATGTAAGGCCCTCTTCGTCCCATCAGCAGATAGGAAGGGAATCTTTTTACAAACAGATATTTTATCTCACCAGCAAATAAGAAGGGAATCTTTTATAGAGATATTTTCTTTCACCAACAGATAGGAAGGGAATCTTTTTACAGATATTTCCGCTCACTAGCAGATAGGAAGGGAATCTTTTACAAACAGATATTTTCTCCCATCAGCAGATAGAAAGGAAATCTTTTACAGATATTTTCTCCCATCAGCAGATAGAAAGGAAATCTTTTACAAACAGATATTTTCTCCCATCAGCAGATAGAAAGGAAATCTTTTACAAACAGATATTTTCTCCCATCCACAGATAGGAAGGGAGTCTTTTACAAACATATATTTTCTCCCATCAGCAGATAGAAAGGAAATCTTTTACAAACAGATATTTTCTCCCATCAGCAGATAGAAAGGAAATCTTTTACAAACATATATTTTCTCCCATCCACAGATAGGAAGGGAATCTTTTAAAAACAGATATTTTCTCCCATCAGCAGATAGAAAGGAAATCTTTTACAAACAGATATTTTCTCCCATCAGCAGATAGAAAGGAAATCTTTTACAAACAGATATTTTCTCCCATCAGCAGATAGAAAGGAAATCTTTTACAAACAGATATTTTCTCCCATCAGCAGATAGAAAGGAAATCTTTTACAAACAGATATTTTCTCCCATCAGCAGATAGAAATGAAATCTTTTACAAACAGATATTTTCTCCCATCAGCAGATAGGAAGGGAATCTTTTACAAAGAGATATTTTCTCCCATCAGCAGATAGAAAGGAAATCTTTTACAAACAGATATTTTCTCCTATCAGCAGATAGAAAGGAAATCTTTTACAAAGAGATATTTTCTCCCATCAGCAGATAGAAAGGAAATCTTTTACAAATAGATGTATTTTCCCACCAAGAGTAGGAAGAGATTCTTTTTACTATTAAATAGTTTATCTTAACAGCAGAGAAAACTTGATAAGCTTTTGGAGACAGTCTTTTGTGTTTTCCGGCATTTACTTGTAAAGTGCGTTCTAATTAAAGTCAAAGACAACCATTCAGCTAAAAATGACACACACACACACACACACACACACACACACACACACACACACACATATATATATATATATATATATATATATATATATATATATATAGATAGATCTATATACGTACACACATATATATATGTGTGTGTATGCCACCTGTTCAGATAGATATTTTTTTTTTTAAATATGAATATGCTCTTTCGTTTTGATACATATACAAAACTGTTATAAATCTCTTACATGTTCATGTTAAGGAAACAGGTTTCTCTCAACGGCTTCGTTTGAAAACCTCTTAAAGTATAGTGATTACTTGATTACGGTTGATTACATGACGTTGAGAGAGTTTGTATTATTGATTATAGGTTAAGAATGCATTTGCAGGTCCAGAACTACCCCATTCATCTTCCCCAACCAGATCTAGCTAGAGGATACATTACAGTGAATTGACAGACCAAGATTCGAAACAAAAAAAAAAAGACCTTTTCACGCTTCCCGTTTTAACGTCAGGATCTTCATTCGCCTAAGATGGATACACCACTAAATCTAGAGAACCCAGTCTTTCTCTGCTATTTGTCCCGTAGTTGAAGGACTTTGTGCCTCTTGTATCACTGCGAAATTGACTCAGGTTGAATTTGAACTCGATTTGGTTGTTTACACTTATCTCACCGACAACCGTCATACTACCAGCAAAATCCTAGAGTTCATTCGGTGTATCCAACTATACCCTGTTTGTTATTTAAATACCGTTTGCAGTACTCAGTGACTGATAAACACTTTGATGCTTGCCATTTTTATAACATGTGATTCCGATGCGTTTTATGTAGATACCTCCACTAATTCGGTATACGTAAGTTTCAAAATGAATTTTTAAAAATGAAAATCTTCCTTGAAGCTTTCCATAATTGAAAGCTAAAAAATTAAATTTACTATTCCCAGTAAGCAAAATACTCTGTGGTGCCTTTCAAACAGAAATTATATTGAACGGAATCGTTTTTTTTTTTTTTAGCAAATTCGATCAAAACAGCCATTTTTGACACCTTTGTAAACAAGTTAATTCTCGGTTTTGAAAATCTTGCAAAAATAAAATACATATTTCTGAAACGTCATTTGAGGAAACTTAGCAAATTTAAAGCTAAATTAATCTAATTTGAAACAAATATTAGGTACTTATAGTATAAAATGTTGTATACAAGCATTTCTTAACTACGAGATCTTGTTTTTATGACGTGTTAATCGATTTATTGACATCCGAAAATGTTCCTAGTTAAGTATTATTGAGCAGACGATAAAGCTCATAAGGAGTATTTTTTCACCAGAAAGTGGGACAACCCTTAAAACACGTGACCTTTTAATGATCGATTTATTGGTTTGTACATCCATACTTCAGAAATTCTGCACGTAATCACACATACAAAAGCAAATCGAAATTCTTTTAAAAATATTCGGGGTCGTTTGATTGTAATAAGCTTTACGGTATATAATTAGTAAATATAATTTTACTTAATAACAATATTTTCTAAGACTTATCACATTGAAAATGAATTTTAAAAGATTTTAAAACTGTTTAAATTAATCAATTTAAAATTGAAGAAAATGAAAACGAATCTTGTAATAATTCATTTTTCGACGATTTTTTTTCTTCAGGCAATATTATCTTTAATATATATCATTCAAAAAAGCAATTAAAAGCTTCTCTAATTAAATAATGTCTTAGTTTATTGTGTTTTTTTTTTCGACTTAGATTTTGCAAAAGCTATTCGGTGATTTAGATTCTTCAAATAATTCTGTTTTAACTAATATAATCAGTAAAATTATCTCGTTTAATTTCTCAAGTTTTCATAAAAATAAAGGGGATGAAACTCATGTAAAAAAAAATTTTTACCAAGATTTTCTAATAAATTTTTTTTTAAATAATTTCATTCATGTGAATAAGTCCTGAAAATGTCATTAACATTCTACAATTATTTGATTTTTGCAAGAATTTCTAAATTGATGTCTGTCACCGCAAAAAAAGAGATCAAAATTTTCTATGTTAAATGTTAATACAATAATTTTCTATGTTAAATTTTAATCAAAATTTCGAATGTTCTAAAAAAAAAAGTATAAAAAAATGAATTAAATAATCAAAAAATATTTTCATCTTTCCTCTTAATAATAACAACGATTTTGACGATAAAACTATGTCTTCATTACGTTTGGAGCAGGTTTTCATCACTGTATGCTAATTTTTTAGCATTTTCGTAGAGGTACCTAGCTAATCACTATAATCGTGCGTCGTGATTCATATAATCATTAAGCCACTTTCACAAGCGGATTCCATTTCGAATTCCCGTCTCGCGTTTAATAAAATGCCTGAAATGAAGCATTCAAACCACAGATGTTATTGTCTCATAATGACATAAATGAAAATCAGTTACTTCTCACAACCCGGAAGTGATTATTTTGGTAACATCCTCTTCGTTAACAGAGGTCATTAACCCTAGGGAAATCATTAAACATTCATCATAATGTAAATTTAGCGCCAAATTCATTTTGGAGACAATCTTTTTGTGTTTTCCGGCATTTACTTGTAAAGTGCGTTCTAATTAAAGTCAAAGACAACCATGCAGTTAAAAAACACACACACACACACACATATATATATATATATATATATATATATATATATATATATATATATATATATACATGTGTGTGTATGTGTGAGAGAGAGAGAGGAATGTGAGTGTTTGTGTGCACGTATGTGTATATATATATATATGTATATGTGTGTGTGAGTGCGTGTAAGAGCGCGTGTGTGTGTGCGTGTGTGCGCGCGCGTGAACGAGTGTAGTCATTAATGAATGATCTCAATCATTAATTTACTTATCTGTCGTCTTGTGTGAATCTTTCTTTTCACTTCTCCTACGGCATTTTAATAATTAGAGCGGTTTAAATTCCATTAAGTAGTTTCAGCGATGTACTCAACCTGAGTATTTTGAATAGATCGATAACTGTCATTGCTGTGACAAGGATTACTTAACCAGACTACAATGACTGGAAAAGTGGATTGGGAATTTGGGGGTGGGGTATAAAAGAAAGAAAGAAAGTGCAAGCGTCCAAGACAATATATTCAAACGAAATTTAGGAAATAAGGAAGAAAAAAATAATTTTAAATAAGAAAGAATGAAAAAGAATGATTGAAAGAAAGAAAGAGGGAAAGAATGAAAAAGAATGAATGAAAGAAAGAAAGAAACAAAGAAGAAAGGAAGAAAAAGTAACATGTGAAAGAAATCAAAATTTGCAAAGAAAGAACGTGTAAACGTCTAGTACAATATATTAGAAAGAAAGAAGGAAACGTAACAAGTGAAAGAAATCAAAGCCTGAAAAGAAAGAAGGAAGGAAGGAAGGAAGGAAGGAAAGGAAGAAAGAAATAAGGAAAGAAAGAAGGAAAGGAAGGAAGAAAAAAGGAAAGGAAGGAAGAAAAAAGGAAAGGAAGGAAGAAAAAAGGAAAGGAAGAACGAGATAATGAAAGGAAAGTAAGAAAGAAAGAAGGAAAGGAAGAAAAAAGAAGGAAAGGAAGAAAGAAAGAAAACAAAGAAAGGAGGAAAGAATGTGCAAATGTTAAAGACGATATATTCGAAAGAAATTGAGAAAATAAGGAAGAAGAAACTAATTTTAAATAAAAAAGAAAGAAAAAAATGAAAGGAAGAAATAAAGAAAAAATAAGAAAAAGAAAAAAGAAAGAAAGAAAAAGTAACAAATCAAAGAAATCAAAGCTCGAAAAGAAAGAAAGAAAGTGTAAACGTCCAGGACAATATATTAGAAAGAAATTAAAGAAATAAGGAAAGAGAGAGTAATTTGAAATAAGAAAGAAAGAAAGAAAGAAAGAAAGAAAGAAAGAAAGAAAGAAAGAAAGAAAGAAAGAAAGAAAGAAAGAAAGAAAGAAAGAAAGAAAGAAAGAAAGAAAGAAAGCAAGAAAGGGAGAAAGAAAGAAAGAAAGAAAGCAAGAAAGAAAGAAAGCAAGCAAAAAAGAAAGAAAGAAAGAAAGAAAGCAAGAAAGGAAGAAAGAAAGAAAGAAAGAAAGAAAGAAAGAAAGAAAGAAAGAAAAGTAACAAGTGAAAGAAATCAAAGCTTAGAAAAAAACAAATAAAGCAAGAATGTGTAAACGACGAAGACAATATATTAGAAAGTAATTGAAGAAATAAGAAACTAATTTTAAATAAGAAAAAAGAATGAAAGAAAGTAAGAAATAAAAGTAAGAAAGTGAAAAGAAATCAAAGTTTGCAAAAGAAAGAAAGAAAAAAAGACAAAAAGAAAGAAAATTAAAAGTAAAAAAGTGAAAGAAATCGAAAATTGTAAAAAAAGAACGAAGGAAAAAAAAGAAAAGAAATTGTAAATGTCCAATACAATATATTAAAAAAGAAATTAAGGAAAAAAAAATGAAAGAGAAAGTAATTTTATATAAGAAAGAAAGAAAGAAAGAAAAGTAACAAGTGAAAGAAATCAAAGCTTAGAAAAAAACAAATAAAGCAAGAATGTGTAAACGACGAAGACAATATATTAGAAAGTAATTGAAGAAATAAGAAACTAATTTTAAATAAGAAAAAAAGAATGAAAGAAAGTAAGAAATAAAAGTAAGAAAGTGAAAGAAATCAAAGTTTGCAAAGAAAGAAAGAAAAAAAGACAAAAAGAAAGAAAGAAAGAAAATTAAATGTAAAAAGTGAAAGAAATCGAAAATTGTAAAGAAAGAACGAAGGAAAAAAAGAAAGAAATTGTAAATGTCCAGGACAATATATTAAAAAGAAATTAAGGAAAAAAAATGAAAGAGAAAGTAATTTTATATAAGAAAGAAAGAAAGAAAGAAAGAAAGAAAGAAAGAAAGAAAGAAAGAAAGAAAGAAAGAAAAGTAACAAGTGAAAGAAATCAAAGCTTAGAAAAAAACAAATAAAGCAAGAATGTGTAAACGACGAAGACAATATATTAGAAAGTAATTGAAGAAATAAGAAACTAATTTTAAATAAGAAAAAAAGAATGAAAGAAAGTAAGAAATAAAAGTAAGAAAGTGAAAGAAATCAAAGTTTGCAAAGAAAGAAAGAAAAAAAGACAAAAAGAAAGAAAGAAAGAAAATTAAAAGTAAAAAGTGAAAGAAATCGAAAATTGTAAAGAAAGAACGAAGGAAAAAAAGAAAGAAATTGTAAATGTCCAATACAATATATTAAAAAGAAATTAAGGAAAAAAAATGAAAGAGAAAGTAATTTTATATAAGAAAGAAAGAAAGAAAGAAAGAAAGAAAGAAAGAAAGAAAGAAAGAAAGAAAGAAAAAAGTAACAAGTGAAATAAATCAAAGCTTGAAAAGAAAAAATAAACCAAGAAAGACGTATCAATGTCGAAGACAAATATATTAGAAAGAAATTGAGGACAGAAAGAAGAAAATAATTTTAATAAGAAAGAAAGAAAAAAGAAAGAAAAAACATCAGGAAAATAAGAAAGTGAGGAAATAAAAGAAGAACAGTGAGCAAAATAAGGAAAGTGAACCAAAACAGGCAGCGAAAAAGAAAAGACAGATAATAATGGAATAGAGAAAAGATTCGAAAAAAAAAATGCAAAATCTATTGAAAGTACATCAAAAGAATAACCTTTTCTTTTCTAATTAAAAAGCTCTTGTGCAGCCCAAAGCAAGAATCTAACAAAAGAAAGTCGAACTCTCAAAGGGCCAGCTTACAGTTTGTTAAAACTATTGTTAAAAATATAAAGACCGGACGCCGCATATGTTATGAACGTGGGTATACATTAGAGATATTCTATTATCATTTTTCTAATTATTGAAATTCCATTTGCTCAACTATCCTTGGAGCATTACTTTCTTTTTAAAGCAGATAGATAGATAGATAGATAGATAGATAGATAGATAGATAGATAGATAGATAGATAGATAGATATGAACATGATGAAATAGATATGAACATGATTAGATAGATAGATAGATAGATAGATAGATAGATAGATAGAAGACATAAACAGATATGGATGGATAGTCCCATGAGAGATACAAGGTCATGATCAAAAAGTTAGATAAGCTTCAGTGAAATAGGGATTGATTAATTGATATATATATATATATATATATATATATACTAGGTTATAAAATAACGGTGTAAAATAATTTAAAAATATGTACCCAATTAATATATACCTTCCTTCGCATGAAATTGAGAAAAAATCTGTAAATATTGTGATGCCCTTTTGACAGTTTCATCAAAATGGTTATATCGTCTGTCGCTTATTCACGCCATGTTACGACTCTTGTCTGTGGTGCCTTAAGGGAATATCTTGGAAACAGGGAAAGAAATCGGGTAAAGATATGGAAAATTGTTTAACCAAATTTAGTCGCGATCTATCGAATTTCCACTGTTGCCAATTGATGCGTCGAAGCGACAAAGTATTGACAGAAGAATCAGCAAGTTTGGACATTTACATAACGCGAGATAACGTGCTCCAGCGAGTGCGCATGCGTGCGATCATGAGTACGTGCAAGTATGTGTGTGTGTGCGCGTGTGTCTGTGTACTTAAATATGAGTGAATATGAGTCAATGCTCGTCCGTTTCTGCTATTTTGTAGGAAAAGACTAGTGAAAGGAAAATTGAAATATTACGAATACACATTCATGCCATTTTAACTTCACATATTTTCACACCTATAACGCAGAAATTGTTTCTGACTTTCTAATCTGCTGAACTTTCTTTGTCCCTGCATCTGGATTGGGCATCTGGTATGTGCATCTGGACTGGGCATCTGCTTTACGCTTCTGACTAATGTATTCTCAACTTTGTAATTTCTACCAGAATGTTTCGTCTAATGCCTTGAACTGCCATCAACGGTCATATATTACATCTGTGAATCGCAAATTGATACATTTTGAGCATTTATAAATTTTCTCATGATTTATAAATCTACCATTCGCCTGTACATTTAATACTTCTGCTATATCTAGTCTGGTGCTCCTATAATATATTTCGAAATCCTTGACAAAATGCAAATGGCAATGGTAATATTACAAGGAAACATTTGGCATTGAATGACCGATCAGCCAGTACAGGTTTCTTAAGCCGCGTAGCTGTTATCGCTCTTTCCGGTATTGATGGAATTTTCTTCCTAAACCTTTTTGGAAGTAGTGTGGAATGTTAAAAACTTGATTATGTCATTATTTTCTCTTCTAGTTACATGTGCTATCCATTTTAGTTGTTACTGCTGCTGGTGGTTGTACTCAAGGTATGTACTTTCCGTTATTTTGTACAGGTCATTGTTTGTGATTCTGTAGCGCCATTCCACAATATTCAAAGAAGGATGATCTTTACTAAGACCCTCAGTTTTCACTCGCTCAAAGGTGTTTTTATTATTGATTTTAGGAAGCATTTGTATACAGCTGACAGTTTACATATTTCTGAACAAGTTTCGCGGCATGCATGACATCCATTAATAACACTCGATCTGACTAGGCTATTTAAGAATATGACTCGAGTTTTCACATCGTTGCTTTGACTTCGTTGCAATTTGAAGTATTAGGCGAAACATCTGCCACAGCCTATTATATGTTCGATTTTCCTTCTCTTATGCTTAATTTGTTATAGCTGATGCATACACCTAGGTATCTGAAGCATTTAGTATTTACTAATTTCATATTGTGTATATTTATGATGGATTCAGGGCAGGCGCCATTACTCCGGAACTTACATTCTGTTTTGGAAAGATTTATCTTGAGTCTTATTTCTTAGAACACTTCGTAGGGCATGATGATTTTCTGTTCATGATCATTTTTATCCCAACCATGGACATCTATGTCATCAGCATTGAAACTTCATTATCAGTACGTTGGTCTCAAAAGGGAAAGCAAGATCGTTGGTATTGTCGTACTCCTGATGATCTGAAATGTTTCCTTATTGGGAGCCTCGCCAGACATGTAAGATTGTCTAGATCGACACATTTCATCTATTAGATCAATGCATTCAGTGGATTCGGAACTTGGAAGGCGGTTTCTTAGAAAGGCTTGTAATGTAATCGATCCTGACCTGTTATTATTGAATAAATTACAAACATTATGAATGCTTATTTTTATTATAATCCTTTCATATTCACGAATATTTTCCGTATATTAGAATTGAATATATATCAGTTGTATATATCAATATACATTGAATATATATATATATATATATATATATATATATATATATATATATATATATATATATATATCAGTTGTATATATCAATTGTAATATACGAATATGAAAGGATTATGATAAAATAAGAGACATAATGTTTATAATTTATTCAATCAACATATATATATATATATATATATATATATATATATATATCAGATATGTCGTGCAGTTCAATTTGTATTACAATGAATCAGTCATACAAAAAGTAGATTAGTAAAATTAATGATATAAAATGGCGAAATCCCTTCGCTAACAAAATTTTACAAGTGCATTAACCTAAAAATCACTCGATGAATGTTATGATCCTTATTTTTAAAAATCATAAGCTGTATAAGGTCTTTCTTTAATACGCAAGTACTTTCAACATTCAGTCATCTTCAGGCATGGAAATTATTTTCTTTTTGGTAAAATTCAGGTAGCATCCAAGACGAAAAAATATAATAACAATTAACAATAGCACATTTAAAAAAAAAAAAACATATTTCGATTCGCATTATATTTTTTCGTCTCGGATGCTACCTGAATTTTACCAAAAAGAAAATAATTTCCATGTCTGAAGATGACTGAATGTACAGTTGAAAGTACTTGCGTATTAAAAAAAGACCTTATACAGTTTACAAATTTTTAAGAACAAGGATCATAACATTCATGGAGTGATTTGTAGGTTAATTCACCTTTAAATATATTTAATTGAAGCCATAAAATTGTGCTCAAAATATCTAGATTTCTTCAATAGACAACCCATAGAGGTGTTGATATACCGCTGGACAAAATCAACCAACCAAACAACCAACATAAAAGAAGTCTTTCATGACATTAATCCGTATAATATCCTAGTTTCATAAAGAAAGCATACTGTATTTAAAAAAAATATATAACTTCAACAAAACAACAAAAAACGCACATGTCATCGCCTCTAGTAATTATGTCGACAAAAACATGTATACGACTGTGAATGCATAATCACGTATATCATATTACGAGTGCTTCAAAGCTCGCAAGGAAATTAAATTTCAGCATTAAATGAACCATGAGGAGTTGATATGCCGTTAAACAAATCAGTCAATCAATCTTGTCATTCATTGGCAACATTGGCCCTACTAAAAGACTGATTAAATGCCGCACCATACAGAGGTATTGCTGCTGACCACATGCCTGAGTTTATGACTACTGTGCATCCATTCCCTGGGTGACCATTTCCAACAGAACAACGCAGCATGGCACACAAAAAATAAATAATAAAAATAAAAAAATAAATGGTAAATTATGTTATAAATTATGTTACAGAACCACCCTACGAGATCTCAATATTATGGAGCACGTTTCGTATGTGGTGGAGAAGATGATTCGAATATTAGATGTGCGGTCAACGAAAGTGGAATTGCAGGATGCCTTAATAACAGCATGTACCCAAATTCCAGAAGATTGTCGAAAATATGCTAAGAGAAGCTGCTCTAAATGGAAAATGTCGTCCAACTCGGTACTAAATTAATATACCTAATTGTAATGTTAATGGTAATATTAGCTATTTCCTTTTAACTTAAAAGGAAATGGCTAATATTGCCATGAAAAATTTAAGGGAACATTCGGCCTTCATTGTGAGAGTTGAAGTGAGAGAGAGAACAGAGTTCGAATTCCAGTAGAGTTCGTTATATTAACTTACGCACAAATACTCTTGGGAAAGTTATGAATGCATCTCCTCTCAACCATCGGTTGGATAGCAGGTGAGACTGGGTTCTTTAACCTTAGTTGGCTACCGCAGAAAGAAATGGCAACCTACTGCTGGAAAAAAAATCTGCCTCGTCAGTCATGTATTGAAAGATACATGATCGCCTAAGCGTGTATCACGCATGGCGCATATGAAGTTTCATTAATCGGGAATAGATAGACAGTTTATAGAGGAAGATGCTCGGCCACTTCTACGTGGTGTAATGGTTAAAATGCTTGTTTCGCTCGATCAATTAAAATGAATAGTAAGTTAGATACTCCATACTTTCGGCCTTATGCCATATCTAAGCTACAATTAGCAAATCGCTATATGAGCGTATGCTGAAATGTTCTTGGTCCGGTTAAGACGCCTTTCTAAAATAAATTCTAATGTTTGGTCATTTGGTTTTGCTGTTGAAAGTCCTCAAGTGTGTGTTTATGTATGTATGTATGTGTGTGTGTGTGTGTGTGTGTGTGTGAGCTTAGTAGTATATCACGTATGACACTTAACTGACTGACTTTGTTAATGTCGTGTAGTGCCAGTTCACAAGTTTCGAAGAAGAATACGTTTTACTAGGATCTACAGACTTCGTTCAGTCATTATTAAGCATTGATCTGAGAAAATGGTTGTATAGAATCGAGAGTTTAGATATTTCCGAATGGATTTGGCCCTATACGTGACATTCATATGAAAATATCCACTGTTGAGGCTAAGAACCTGACTTTATTTACAGACTGAAGCGTAACTACTGCTAGCACAGGTTATTCTATGTTCAATTTCCTTACGTCGTATAATAAATTTGCTATAACGGATGCATACACTAAGGTAATTGAAGGGATTTATGATTACTAATTGCACATCCTTAGATTTTATGATGGTTTCAGAATAGGCACCATCATTTCTATTTCCATATATATATAATAAAAAGGCTTAAACACTAATATTCCATGGTCATAATTTATTCCATTGGAATCGCACGATTCCAATGGAATAAATTATGACCATGGAATATTAGTGTTTAAGCCTTTTATTATATCCTTGAGTTATACCTGGATTCTATCCTCTTGAAATTTTTTATTCAAAAAAATATACATGTATGTGTATGCAATTCTATGTATATATATTTATATATTTTTTTGTATATGTATGTGTATATTTACCACTAATATTAATATATATATATATATATATATATATATATATATATATATATATATATATATATATATATATATATATGAGGAGGCACGGTGGAGTAGTCGATAGTCGATAGTGGCTCGGAATGATGAATCGGCAGCCGAGTTAGAATTCCAGTTGAATCCATGGCATTCACTTACGTTGTTTAATACCCTTGGCAAGGTATGAATCCTCCCTCCAGCTATGAGTAAATAGCAGGACAGACTGGGTTCTATAGCCTTGGATGGCAACTGATGTAGAAGAGAGAAAACTCTGAATTCAAAATCTGCGGAGGGTCGTTTGGGGACCTTGTGACACATAGTGCGCCAGGTCTCTGTATTCGTCCCTTCAAAAGTGTGGATGGTTCTGCATAAAGCCTTCAATATAATCAAATCATATGTGCTAGTGTCTGGCTGTCGGTTCCTAGGAACTGAGCTGGCTGACCCAAATACGTTGAATATGACGGGAGAGTCCACTATATATATATATATATATATATATATATATATATATATATATATATATATATATATACAACAATACATATATAATTTATTCTAATTCCACACTTATATATTCCTTTTCCCACACACACATATATATATATAAATAAAAATCATCAGATTTTACTTCCAAAGTAAAGTCTGATGATCCGCAATCCTTTTTTAAAAGGGCTGTGGTAAAATAATTTATTACATGGAACCTTAAATGGTCTGTAGTGTAGTAAAAATTCGGAGAATTCCAGTAAGATATCTTTAATCATTTCTAAGATACAACGGTTCAAAGCTTAATCTACCAAATGGACAATTTTACTTTTAGACGATCTGGACAACTTTTCTGTTACACCCGGTATATATATATATATATATATATATATATATATATATATATATATATATATATATATATATATATGTAGTTAAATTTCTAAGAATAATTGATAATTAGAAAAAAATTCATAGTTCTTATATATATATATATATAGGCAAAAAATGACAATTGGAAAAAATTCTTAGTTCTTGCCGACGCGTTTCGTCTTCCAACTTTATCAAAGAAAGCAATGAAAGCGAAAAGTTTTGTAGCCATAGTTACATCAAATCCCAATTTCTTAAAAGTGATGCCCCTGCGTGAGCCTCTTTCTCAATATTAGTATTGGTAATTTCTTTTTTACTGAGAGTTCGTTTTTGGTTTTCTATGTCGACAATATAGTTATATTTCCCAGAATAATTCTAAAGATAAGACAAATTGGTTTAGAATTTGATGTAACTATGGCTACAAAAACATTTCGCTTTCATTTCATGCCTTGATAAAGTCGGAAAGCGGAACGCGTCGGCAAAAAAACTAAGAATTTTTTTCAATTGTCATTTTTGCCTATATATATATATATATATATATATATATATATATATATATATATATATATATATATATATATATATATAAAAAATCTGTGGGTAAGTAATCCAAGTAGATTCTATTAATATAAAATATTAAAACTGATCCACAAAGCTCAATATAATTTTTATTATAAAGTATACATTAACCCTTTATATCTATATAACTCCCCTCCTTTATCATACTCCCTCTCCTTTTATTCTTTCCTTTTTATTATTTTTCCTTCTTTCCTGTGAAGAAACATGGCATTATATTCATTTTAGTAAACATATTTGCATTGATAAATTCATGGACAAAATGAGCATCTGTATGAGGTAAATTGTTTGTATCTTATTAATTATATATATATATATATATATATTGGAAGTAAGTATTCATTCAAATAAGTTTGGCTAAAAAGAATTGACAAATCTTTAATTTTTCATTATATATTTTCAATTCCTGAATAAGGTGTTGTGTATTGTGTTCAGAATTGTGGATAATTTTGCCCGAAATGTTGTATTATTGTTTTGTGCAAATACTTTTAACGGTCATTTTCAAGAACCAGTTTGGTGTCTGTGTGGTAGACAGAATTTCTTTGTCTATATCCTGGAATTTTTTGGGAAAACTAGAAGTTTGAAATAGTCTATAGTGACGTCATTTGTAAGGGTTATTACCGCAGTAATAACACAGAAACAGTACTTTGTGTCTGTATTCATAATTAATGTGTATTTTCATTTTAGCTGGCAGAAATAGCCCTTAAAACCACATTTGGAATTAAAAAATGTTTTAAAATTTACTTTTCTTGACTTTCTTGCAGAATCCAATAACAATTCATTCACAACTTTTCTATACAAAAAAGAACCACCAGTAATTGTTTGATTGTTTCGTTTTCTACAACTATCAACCCTTTGCTGGTTATTTAAAGCCAGAAAATATTTTTAGATTGTAAGAATTAGAGGAGGGAATAATAATGATTTACTGTTCTACTAATTAATCCATAGCTTGGGGAAAAGAGGTGGATTCATACATTTCAAAAAGATATTTGTGCGGAAGTGACCATAACGATCTTGACTTGGATTGGAACTCGGCTCTACGATTTCCAGTCCAGAATCCTTATCCATTACATCACCCGCACATCCAAGCTTACTGCAGTTGGTATTCCCAAGTTATTACCCATCTAGATACTGACCAGTCTCGATGCTTCTTAACTTCGATGATCGTACCAGAATCTTACTGCAGTTGGTATTCCCAAGTTATTACACATCTAGATACTGACCAGTCTCGATGCTTCTTAACTTCGATGATCGTACCAGAATCTTACTGCAGTTGGTATTCCCAAGTTATTACCCATCTAGATACTGACCAGTCTCGATGCTTCTTAACTTCGATGATCGTACCAGAATCTTACTGCAGTTGGTATTCCCAAGTTATTACCCATCTAGATACTGACCAGTCTCGATGCTTCTTAACTTCGATGATCGTACCAGAATCTTACTGCAGTTGGTATTCCCAAGTTATTACCCATCTAGATACTGACCAGTCTCGATGCTTCTTAACTTCGATGATCGTACTAGATTCGGTATTTATAGAGATTACCTCTCACTTCAAAAGGCTTTTAAAATTGATGCAATCATTATTATATACGTAAATAAGAAACAAACCGTTAATAGTATTAATTTTGAACATAATTACAATGGCAATCATTGTCTGTACAATTTGAGATTAATGCTTTAATTAGCTGCATTAAAACAGTTTTTCGCGAAAGAAATTGAATAAATCTGTGGACCATTTTGTATATCAATATGTGTATGAATATAAAACATGTCTGTAATATATGAGGAAGCGTGTTTGTTTTTTGGTTTTTTGTTTTTTGTTTTGTTTTTCAAGATAAACTGTAGACGCACGTTGGAGTAATGGATAGCGGTTCGGATTGAGGAATTGAAGTGCCGAGTTCAAATTTCAGTCGAATTTCATTCATCTTATTCAGCCCAGATATGAGTAAATAGCAGGACAGACTAGGTTTTGTAGTCTTGGGTGGTAACCTGACTCAGAAGAAGCTAACTTTGAATTCAAAAAACGCCACTTTAAATAGCAACCGGCTATGCGTGGTGAAGCAAGACATGGTCAATCAGGGAGGAGTTCCTCCAACAGGAGAGAGAAGACTTTGTATTTGGAACCTACCTCAGTAAAACTTTCGGTGAATTGAATGCAGTCAGAGGAACGAAGTTTAACACCTGTAACAATTTTACACAATGCAATCGAAAACATTGAAAAAAAAGGCACGGGACTATTTTTAGAACTTCATGCAGGAATTAACACTAAAAAAAAATAACTGATTTAGAGAGAGAAATGGATTTTTTCATTAAAGAAAATTTTAGTCGAGAGCCACTAATTAATGTAATTTGCTGCAGCGAAAAACCATCACGAATTTATAACTGATTTAGAAGCCTGAAAATCAAGCAGCTAATGCCAGAATTGCAATGAACTCGACTTTTAAGTTCACGACACGATTTGCAATTTCAGCTCTCGCTATCAGAATAATTCAAAATGATTTTGACTAAGGTCAGGATGACCATTGTTCACATCAGAGTTAGTTCAAACGTTCACAAGTAATAAATAACATTATGGTAACGAAACAAGTGTTCTGAATATGACACAACGTCGTGTTTAATATGGGACTTCGCTCAGGTATGCGTTTGAGTATAGAGACAACCAGCTCCACAATTCCTTACCACGGGTTCTAAGATAGACTCCATATTTTACCCAGTAAGCTCAATGGAGACGGTCTACCTCAGAAAACCAATCCCGAGACGCAATTTATTTGTAACGTGTCGCCTGACACTGGTCAACAAGAAGAACACTAAGAGGAATAGCTACAATAATGACTAACAAATATCATATGTCCCTTGATAAAAATATATACTCCCCAACAGCTTGACCTGGCATCTTGTGTTTAGAGACTTTCTTACTGCCGTAACTTAGCTCCCTTGAGTCTTTTCTATTAATACCTTTGTGGATAATTATTCTTTAAGAACTTTTTTCACGAATTTATCAGCACTACTACAGGGTGCCCAGTAAAAAAGCGGAAACTTTATCCGTCGAGAAAATAAGAAAATACACCCGCTTTAATTGGTCCATCTCAGTGGCTCTCTAAAATCCCAGATCTGAGTGTTATGGATTACTGTATCTGGAGTATACTTCTAACTCACTTGCAAAACCGTCGTCAGGACATCGTCGGTATTGATTCATTGAAGTGGAACTTAACTGAAGCTTGGAATGAAATTCCTCTTGTCCCTATCCTCAACGCTATTGTCTCCTGATTATCACGCTTACAAATTTGTGCTGAACATTCAAGCAAACATTTCAAGCATTTACGATGATTGCTCAGTTTGTGCATGAATCATGATAGCTAAATAAATTTATTTTTGAATTTACCGCTTTTTTTTTTACTGGTTACCCTGTAGATTGTCAACTAAGTCTCATAATTTTACTGCTGAAATTGCTAAACGCAACAGCTAATAGTTTGTTGTTTTTTTCTCGCACTTCTCCTCCGTGAAACTCTCTTACGTCTGCCCACTTTCCTGGCAAAAATGATCTTCAAAAATTAAAATGCAGCTTCAATCGTCAGCTGTTTCCTTGAATCTTATCTTTTATTCGCTTCTCTACTTAATAATGTTTTTTTTCTTCTTTCAGTTTCTTTCATTCTTAGCAACCCCTTGAGTCTTAGTGGCTTTTATCGCCTTCTCGGGGTGAAATGATAAGAAAATAACAGACAGAATGATATCACAAAGGGTTGCTGTGTGCCAATAAATGTAAACAGTACAGACACAAATGACAACAAACGTAAACGTGAAATGATTGGAATAAATAATATTCAAGCTTTGCTTCAATCAAATTCAGACATTTTGGCTACGGCAACGGACAATAATGGCTTCTTCTTCTGTCCGACAATGGCTGTAATGATAAACAAGTTTCGAATGTCGCCATCATCGCCGTTCCTAATCAGTTGTGGTAGCTTTCCACTTCGCTACTCAAGATCCGCTCTGTTGGCCAATGATTGGATTCATCCATCTTCAGAGACAATAAAATTATCAAAATCTATTTTGATCGAACTCTTTTGCAACTATTTAGGATAGGTTATAGATCGTCGATGCCTGTCGCTGAATGTATGTGATGGCATTGCACGGGAGATTTTAAGAAATGCAGAATTGACTCCTAATGACAAAAGAGCATCTTTTTCTTGGGTAATACGAATATATCAATTTCGGTGTGCATGTATGTCTGAATGTGTGTGTCTGTGAGTGTGTGACTTATAATGGTGCTTTCTGAAGTCTTCATTATTGTATTCTACGCACAAATCAACGGTTTATTGCTTTTTGATGTATGAACGTTATCGAGATGCGTCGCACACGGCCAGAAATAGAACGTTAGTTTTAACATAAACGATTTCAAAGGCGGAAGAAACTCTCCAGGATCACGATTAGTTTGTTCGATGACCTATCCGCACAGCCACAAAAAAAACAGCGTCGGGCACATCTAGTTTAACATGTAGGTGTACCAGCTTATAGAAATGGGTTTAATTAGATCCAGATGCATAAAAATGCAGGTATAACGATATTTCAGATCAGTTGATGTTAGCGGGTAGTGAAATGTAATATTAAACATGAGTAAAATTGAAGTAGAATTTTATGGGCGATTTATGCCAACAGCTAACACAACTATTTCACCACATCTGAGTAGCGAATTCAATTCTCACCAGAAGCTCCATACTTTGGATCCTGCGCCAAAATAAGTTAATACAGAAAATATTACACATTTTCTATGGATATTTATAAGTTGATACTGAAAGATTCGCAGCCCTCCCCTACTTCCCAAAATCTGATCAAATAGACAAAAAATAATTTTATCACTTCTCGGTTGAAACGAAAATTACGTATATATCAGTAAGAAAATGTTTGGTCCATCTGTGTATATTTAAGAATAGGTTAAAGAAAAACGGATTAAATTCTATAAAAGCTTTCGTCACCGTTTTTGTTGAAAAATCAATCAAGTGATGTTAGATTTTGTAAATAAGTTATTTTTATAGTAAGATCATGATTGTTGGTAGATTTAATATAATTTTTTCTAAGATTCATGAAGATGTTTTAAGAATTTTTTTTTTTTTTTGTACAGCATTGCACAGGAAACAGTCTCTACTAGCAGAATATCTATTTAAAGAACGAGAGTGAACTATAAATAATTTGTGTTTTGGTAACCAATTGTAATAACAAGTGTATAACCCTAACTACAAATCGTACAAGAATATATTTAGAGTACAGTAACGTACGACAATGGTCAACGCAGAATTAATTATTTGATTCCTTTTTAAGGCTTATCAACAACCCTTTGTAGGTTATCTAAAGCCAGAAAATATTTTTAGATTGCAAGAATTTTTTTTTAGATAATAGTGATTTAGTGATACAAGTGATACTAATTAACCCATAGCTAGGGGGAAAGAGGTGGATTCATAACATTCCCACGGTTATTTTCGTTTAAGTGAAACAGTTCTCGAGTAAAACAATTCCGAGCCATTATCCATTACACTACCCACACATCCAAGTTTACACAAAGCGGTCACTCATCTTGTTACTAACCAGGTTCGACTTTGCTTAACTTCGGTAATCTTACAGGAACGGGTGTTTCAATGGGATATGGCCGTAAGCCTTTCAGCGCAAACGATAATCGATTGAAAATGATGTATCTCTACAACCGACCCCAAAAGCTGATCTCCATTGGTGGGAAGATAATAATTGTACGTGTGGTGAGTGTGGTTTTATTCTTTTACGGTTCTTAAAATGCAACGAGAGTAAAATGCACAATTATACGTCCAGCAGCTGCAACGTATCGATAAAAGTTTGGTGGAAAATATCCACGCGCTTCTCGTGATGTGTAAAACGATAAACTCCATCCGGTAGTAAGCCCCGTGATTGGAAGTTTTGAGAGTGAAACCACCTTTTAATTGCTGCTGATCTCTGTTAGGGTCCCAGCTATGGAAAAATAGTCAAACTCCCAAGCAAAAACAAATTACTATGAAAGTATAAAAATACATATTTGCAGTAAAAATAACAGCAATGCATTTTTATTTAAAAAAGGACTAACAATACATATTTATACTAAAATATCCAACAAGACATTATAAAGCAAAATAATAATATATTTTATGTGTATTTGGAAGTATACAATTGGGTACCAAATATTTTTAGTTGAAGCCATAAAACTGTGTTCCAACTAATTAAATTTCGGCATTAAATAACCCATAGAAGTGTTCATATGCCGCTAAACAAAGACAGCCCTGCACTTCTCAATAGGAAGATTGTTGTTCTCCTTGATATCAACACAAGGTCACATACATCAAGAATAAGACAGTAAAAAAATTTGGAACTCGTTTGATCGTCGAAAACTTTTTTCACATTAAAATCTGAGGAATTTTATGCAAAATGCATCAGCAGCCCGATAACAAGTCATTGCAAATAATGGTAAGTAGATAACTGATTAAAAAGTAATTGTTATTTTATTTTTATTTTTTTACGAATAAGTTTGATATTTGACTGCTCCTGCTATCCTCTATCTTTACAAGAGCCAGGTCAGTCCAAAAATGGAGTACTATTGCCATATATAGACAGGAACCACACAGACCTCACTCCCCAAACTTGATAGAGTTCAAAAGCGCCCCCGAGTCCTTGTGGGTAATGGATTATTCCTCACCCTCCTACCTCTCTCTCATTGAAGGTTGTGACAAGCCTCTCGCTGTTCTAACGCTATTCCCACGGAAAGTGCTCAGACGAACTACATTCCCCGGTCCCTCCACTTATATCCTTCACGACAAGGACACGTCATGTCACTAGCAAACCAACCTTACTCCCTCCATATTCCATCGGTGAGAAGTAAGTTCTACTCGAACAGCTTCTTCCCACGAACCACTGCTCTGTGGAACCGACTTCCAAGACGATGTTTCCCTGATCACTACAATCTTAACCTGTTCAATGCTAGGGTTAACCGTTATCTTCTACTCCTATCCGCACAAATAACGTAACACTCTACCTCGAGTGGCCTTCGGGCCTTGTAAAGGAAGAACCTTACTGTAAAAAAAAGAGAAGAAAATTAAGAAAATGCACTTTAAAATAATGATGCAAATTATATACGCTTTACTTTTTTTATTTTCTGCAGAATTATCAGGGGCCCTAAATTATCAGTGGCTATAAATTATTGTAAGCATTCCTGATCGAATAAGATTATTATCTACAAATCCAAATCCAGGACATTCTAACTCCTGTTGAAGGAACACCTCCCTGTTTGACCATGTTTTCAGGGGTGTAACATTAATAACTACACTTGGGCAATTGCAAGCTGGTGAGGCTATTTAAACATAGTTGGAGTAAATAATCGATGACCCTGAGGAGGTCATCCGTCTTTTATAAGTTCGTGTTTCTTATGCTGTTGTTCCATTTAAGCTCTTCACCAGATCCTGTTCTGGTGGGGAAGCCTGCTTAGTCGCCAAGCACATGAATTCATAATTGTCCTTCTCCTAGACCGATAGCCACCGTATATTCTGCTACTTACTTATAATTGGTGGGCGAAAAGGTGGTTTCATACCTTTCACAAAGTAAGAGAATGTTATGAACTCGACTGGAATTCGAACTCGGTTCTCAATCTGAAGAGATATCCATTACTATCCAACGTGCCTCCATAAAATGATATATCTAGTAGATAAACACTTACTGTAAAAATGCATTGGAAACCTAAAAAAGGGATGTCAGCAGTAAGAAAGTCATGTAGTCGTTATTGATAAAATAGAGGTCATTTTATTGAACCAGTTTCTGTTGTGAAAGAAAAGTCTAAATTTACTGTTCATTAATGAGATACTTATCAAAAACAAAAGGATTTAAGAAACGAATATTTTTAATTGAGTTGGAAACACGTTGTTTTGATTTGTCTCTAATTCAACGACATTCTCTTGCCAACAACTGACAGTTATTTTGACCCACAGCCAATTTCACCTTTTCAAAATCCTTTGTTTTTACCGTTTTTCTTTCGGCCATACTCTAAGCCAAAACTCTTGAAGAATTCCAAAACAGTTATGTCCTTTCAACGTATACTTGCGGTTACAAATGTAAATTTCAAACTTATATATGTTAAATAAGAAAAGTAATGTATTTCTTTGAGATTCCTCATGTACAAAATTCCGACGCCATTTTCTATATTTTCACTCTTTTTATATTCTTATATATATTTTCAACATAATCATTGATTTTTTGTGTCTGAATTTCTAGGATGAGTTATCATTATTTACACTATTTATATTCGGACGAATGTCCTCATCGTTGTCGTTGCCATCACTACATTTCGCTCGTTGTGCACTCCGGCCTTCCTCAGGTGTATATTGACCAGGGTAACTACAGGAAAATTTAAACTGGATCCTTTATTTAAACGACAGTGGGGTTAGACTGTTCTCATTTCACAGCTTATGTCTCAGGATATCTTATTTTATTTAGTACTGTTCAGATATTGCTCGCCGGTTTCCTGAGTGCTCGTACACACTTCCCATCCCAGGGATTGAACTCATAACTTTGTCACCAAATTCTTCAAACCAACTCTTTTATCCACTTGGTCATTGTCTGTAGGACTATTTGCTGTAGTGAACTACACCTAATCTAGATACTGATTAGGTTGAAACTGCTGCTGTTGCTGTCTGTCTGTCATGTTTTGAATGATGCTAATG
Organism: Acanthosepion pharaonis; assembly: GCA_903632075.3. NCBI lineage: Eukaryota > Metazoa > Mollusca > Cephalopoda > Sepiida > Sepiidae > Acanthosepion > Acanthosepion pharaonis. Next base: position 1,251,854 of record CAHIKZ030002678.1, on the reverse strand, counting down.
ATGATGAAGACTTAGTGTCATTTCTCTTTCTTTCTTTTTAGCAGGTCCCATATTGTATTTATTTCTATGCTAGGCCTACTAAGGGAATCCTTATAGTCTAGAATATGCGCTGATAACAGTGAATGCTGGACAGTCTCCTCATAGATGAAAAACATTAGGGCAACAGAAATGTGGTTTTACAAAATTTCATGGACGGGGCGAGTAAGCAACAAGAAATTTTTAAAGAAAATAGCAACAGAAATAACACATTCAGAATCTGGAAAAAAGCAGTTGAAATTCCTTGGACACATAATGAGGAAGAAGGGCTTGGAAAACTTAAATTGCGCAAGGCATATCGAGGGCAAAATTGATAGTGGAAGCCCGCAATCGAGGGCAAGAGTGATAGTGGAAGCCCGTGATCGAGGGCAAGAGTGATAGTGGAAGCCCGCGGTCGAGGGCAAGAGTGATAGTGGAGGCCCGCGATCGAGGGCAAAACTGATAGTGGAAGCCCGCGATCGAGGGCAAGAGGATAGTGGAAGCCCGCGATCGAGGGCAAAAGTGATAGTGGAGGCCCGCGATCGAGGGCAAGAGTGATAGTGGAGGCCCGCGATCGAGGACAAGAGTGATAGTGGAGGCCCGCGATCGAGGGCAAGAGTGATAGTGGAAGCCCGCGATCGAGGGCAAAATTGATAGTGGAAGTCCGCGATCGAGGGCAAGAGTGATAGTGGAAGCCCGCGATCGAGGGCAAGAGTGATAGTGGAGGCCCGCGATCGAGGGCAAGAGTGATAGTAGAAGCCTGCGAACTACCACCTGACAAACGTTTGTGAATGAGTGGCCGAATGGGGGCGGTCCTAGCAAAAGGAGAAAAACAATTAAGAGCCACAAAGGATGAATACTTTTTTAAAACACTTTACATTAACAACGACACATCACATGAACAACGACAAACAAACATTGTTATTTTTTTTTTTACTTTATTTTTTATGTTCGAGAAAGTGCTTTATATGGAAAATTATTTTAATTGGGAAAATTTCCAAATCCAGCGGACCTTAATGACCTCAAAGCATCATTCACCAATCCTTTCATCGTGGCACCTGATAAAGATTTCTTATTGCCTCTTCCCAATTCTTTCCCCCACACGGATATGTCACTTGCTCCAGTCAAAAACGCCGATTATACGGGACGTAAAAAAGTGTATAGCTGAATATAACTTTTACACTGTGTCTTATTAGTATGTAAATAAGTGTGTAGAGGCGAGAATATGGAGATTTTTAAATAATAATAATAGTATTAATTAAAACGTGAAAGTTATAAAAATATATGGTTATAAGGAGAGAGGTATAGAAAGTGAAAAGATAAACAATAATTTTAAAAGTCTAAATTAATATAGAATTAATAAACATCTATATTAATGTATATATATCGTTGGAAAATATTAATAAAAATAGACACATCGATGAATTTAACACATGCGTTCTTTTCTTTGTATAATAAGAATTAGTATAGTACGATCCCGTGTCTCTTAAACTAAAAAAATGAATGAATTACATCAATGAGTATAATACAACCCCATCATCCTGAAGATAAAAACAAGGAATGAATTATATCCTTCAGTAAAATTCGACAAAAGAAAAACAGGTAATAAATGACGTCCTTGGGTATAATACAACACTATGATTCGAAAGTTTAAAACAGAGAATAAATTACATACTGCAGTGTAATACAACACGGTAATTCTGAAGATAAAACAAGGAATAAATTACATCTTTGAGTATAATACGACTCCGGATTTTTTAAGATAAAATCAGGGAATGAATTACGCCTTTGAGTATAATACGACCCCGTTATTCTGAACCTAAAAAGGGGATCAAATTATGCATCATTGCGTATAATACGACTCCATGATTCTGAAGATAAAAACAGGGAATATATTACATCTTTGTGTATAAGTCGACACCGTGATTGTGAAGCTAAAAGGAAGGAATAATTTACATCCTTCAGTATAATACGACGCCGGGATTCTGAAACCAAAAAGACGGAGTAAATTACATTCTTTAGTATAATATGGCACCGTGCTAAGTTATAAAAGGGAATGATTTACCCCTTGCATATTAAAAGACGCCGTGATTCGGAAGCTAAAACAGGAAATAATTTACACCCTTGCGTATAATACGACTCCGTGATTCTTAAGCTAAAAACCGTGAATAAATTTACATCCATAAGTATAATACGTCTCCGTGTTTCCAAAGATAAAACAGGGAATAAATTACAACTTTGTTTCTGAACCTAAAAACGGGGAATAATTTGCCTTGTTTCTGAACCTAAAAACGGGGAATAATTTGCCTTGTTTCTGAACCTAAACACGGGAAATAATTTGCCTTGTTTCTGAACCTAAAAACGGGGAATAATTTGCCTTGTTTCTGAACCTAAAAACGGAAAATAATTTGCCTTGTTTCTGAACCTAAAAACGGAAAATAATTTGCCTTGTTTCTGAACCTAAAAACGGGGAATAATTTGCCTTGTTTCTGAACCTAAAAACAGGGAATAATTTACACCCTTGCATATAATACGACATCATGATTCTGATGCTAAAAACAGTGAATAATTTACATCTTTGTGTATAATATGACCACGTGTTTATCAAGCTAAATGCATAGATTAAATTAGCCCTTATTATATGACGCCGTTATTCTGAAGCTAAGAATAGGAAATATATTACATAATTGAGTATAATACATTTTATTGATCCTAAAACTAAATGCAGGGGACAATTTACATCCATGAATATAATAAGATCTAGTGATTCTGATGCTAAAAACAAAATAAATTACATCCTTGCGTCTAATATAAGCCTGTGATTCTGAAGCTGAAAACAAGGAATAGATTAGACACTAGAATAAAATACGATCCCGTGATTCTGAAGCTGAAAACAGGGAATAGATTAGACACTAGAATAAAATACGATCCCGTGATTCTGAAGCTGAAAACAAGGAATAGATTAGACACTAGAATAAAATACGATCCCGTGATTCTGAAGCTGAAAACAAGGAATAGATTAGACACTAGAATAAAATACGATCCCGTGATTCTGAAGCTGAAAAACAAGGAATAGATTAGACACTAGAATAAAATACGATCCCGTGATTCTGAAGCTGAAAACAAGGAATAGATTAGACACTAGAATAAAATACGATCCCGTGATTCTGAAGCTGAAAACAAGGAATAGATTAGACACTAGAATAAAATACGATCCCGTGATTTAGACACTGAAGCTGAAAAAAACAAGGAATAGATTAGACACTAGAATAAAATACGATCCCGTGATTCTGAAGCTGAAAACAAGGAATAGATTAGACACTAGAATAAAATACGATCCCGTGATTCTGAAGCTGAAAACAAGGAATAGATTAGACACTAGAATAAAATACGATCCCGTGATTCTGAAGCTGAAAACAAGGAATAGATTAGACACTAGAATAAAATACGATCCCGTGATTCTGAAGCTGAAAACAGGAATAGATTAGACACTAGAATAAAATACGATCCCGTGATTCTGAAGCTGAAAACAGGGAATAGATTAGACACTAGAATAAAATACGATCTCGTGATTCTGAAGCTGAAAACAGGGAATAGATTAGACACTAAAACAGGAATAGAAAAAATACGATCCCGTGATTCTGAAGCTGAAAACAAGGAATAGATTAGACACTAGAATAAAATACGATCCCGTGATGCAGAAGCTGAAAACAGGGAATAGATTAGACACTAGAATAAAATACGATCCCGTGATTCTGAAGCTGAAAACAAGGAATAGATTAGACACTAGAATAAAATACGATCCCGTGATTCTGAAGCTGAAAACAAGGAATAGATTAGACACTAGAATAAAATACGATCCCGTGATGCAGAAGCTGAAAACAGGGAATAGATTAGACACTAGAATAAAATACGATCCCGTGATTCTGAAGATCCCGTGAAAACAAGGAATAGATTAGACACTAGAATAAAATACGATCCCGTGATTCTGAAGCTGAAAACAGGGAATAGATTAGACACTAAAATAAAAAATACGATCCCGTGATTCTGAAGCTGAAAACAGGGAATAGATTAGACACTAGAATAAAATACGATCCCGTGATTCTGAAGCTGAAAACAGGGAATAGATTAGACACTAGAATAAAATACGATCCCGTGATTCTGAAGCTGAAAACAGGGAATAGATTAGACACTAGAATAAAATACGATCCCGTGATTCTGAAGCTGAAAACAGGGAATAGATTAGACACTAGAATAAAAAATACGATCCCGTGATTCTGAAGCTGAAAAACAGGGAATAGATTAGACACTAGAATAAAATACGATCCCGTGATTCTGAAGCTGAAAACAAGAATAGATTAGACACTAGAATAAAATACGATCCCGTGATTCTGAAGCTGAAAACAAGGAATAGATTAGACACCAGAATAAAATACGATCCCGTGATGCAGAAGCTGAAAACAGGGAATAGATTAGACACTAGAATAAAATACGATCCCGTGATTCTGAAGCTGAAAACAGGGAATAGATTAGACACTAGAATAAAATACGATCCCGTGATTCTGAAGCTGAAAACAGGGAATAGATTAGACACTAAAATAAAATACGATCCCGTGATTCTGAAGCTGAAAACAGGGAATAGATTAGACACTAGAATAAAATACGATCCCGTGATTCTGAAGCTGAAAACAGGGAATAGATTAGACACTAGAATAAAAATACGATCCCGTGATTCTGAAGCTGAAAACAGGGAATAGATTAGACACTAGAATAAAATAATAGTGATTCTGAAGCTGAAAACAAGGAATAGATTAGACACTAGAATAAAATACGATCCCGTGATTCTGAAGCTGAAAACAGGGAATAGATTAGACACTAGAATAAAATACGATCCCGTGATTCTGAAGCTGAAAACAAGGAATAGATTAGACACTAGAATAAAATACGATCCCGTGATTCTGAAGCTGAAAAAATAAGGAATAGATTAGACACTAGAATAAAATACGATCCCGTGATTCTGAAGCTGAAAACAAGGAATAGATTAGACACTAGAATAAAATACGATCCCGTGATTCTGAAGCTGAAAACAAGGAATAGATTAGACACTAGAATAAAATACGATCCCGTGATTCTGAAGCTGAAAAACAAGGAATAGATTAGACACTAGAATAAAATACGATCCCGTGATTCTGAAGCTGAAAACAGGGAATAGATTAGACACTAGAATAAAATACGATCCCGTGATTCTGAAGCTGAAAACAAGGAATAGATTAGACACTAGAATAAAATACGATCCCGTGATTCTGAAGCTGAAAACAAGGAATAGATTAGACACTAGAATAAAATACGATCCCGTGATTCTGAAGCTGAAAACAGGGAATAGATTAGACACTAGAATAAAATACGATCCCGTGATTCTGAAGCTGAAAACAAGGAATAGATTAGACACTAGAATAAAATACGATCCCGTGATTCTGAAGCTGAAAACAGGGAATAGATTAGACACTAGAATAAAATACGATCCCGTGATTCTGAAGCTGAAAACAAGGAATAGATTAGACACTAGAATAAAATACGATCCCGTGATTCTGAAGCTGAAAAACAAGGAATAGATTAGACACTAGAATAAAATACGATACCGTGATTCTGAAGCTGAAAAACAAGGAATAGATTAGACACTAGAATAAAATACGATACCGTGATTCTGAAGCTGAAAACAAGGAATAGATTAGACACTAGAATAAAATACGATCCCGTGATTCTGAAGCTGAAAACAAGGAATAGATTAGACACTAGAATAAAATACGATCCCGTGATTCTGAAGCTGAAAACAAGGAATAGATTAGACACTAGAATAAAATACGATCACGTGATTCTGAAGCTGAAAACAAGGAATAGATTAGACACTAGAATAAAATACGATCCCGTGATTCTGAAGCTGAAAACAGGGAATAGATTAGACACTAGAATAAAATACGATCCCGTGATTCTGAAGCTGAAAACAGGGAATAGATTAGACACTAGAATAAAATACGATCCCGTGATGCAGAAGCTGAAAACAGGGAATAGATTAGACACTAGAATAAAATACGATCCCGTGATTCTGAAGCTGAAAACAAGGAATAGATTAGACACTAGAATAAAATACGATCCCGTGATTCTGAAGCTGAAAACAAGGAATAGATTAGACACTAGAATAAAATACGATCCCGTGATTCTGAAGCTGAAAACAAGGAATAGATTAGACACTAGAATAAAATACGATCCCGTGATTCTGAAGCTGAAAACAAGGAATAGATTAGACACTAGAATAAAATACGATCCCGTGATTCTGAAGCTGAAAACAAGGAATAGATTAGACACTAGAATAAAATACGATCCCGTGATTCTGAAGCTGAAAACAGGGAATAGATTAGACACTAGAATAAAATACGATCCCGTGATTCTGAAGCTGAAAACAAGGAATAGATTAGACACTAGAATAAAATACGATCCCGTGATTCTGAAGCTGAAAACAAGGAATAGATTAGACACTAGAATAAAATACGATCCCGTGATTCTGAAGCTGAAAACAGGGAATAGATTAGACACTAGAATAAAATACGATCCCGTGATTCTGAAGCTGAAAGCAAGGAATAGATTAGACACTAGAATAAAATACGATCCCGTGATTCTGAAGCTGAAAACAAGGAATAGATTAGACACTAGAATAAAATAAAATACGATCCCGTGATTCTGAAGCTGAAAACAGGGAATAGATTAGACACTAGAATAAAATACGATCCCGTGATTCTGAAGCTGAAAACAAGGAATAGATTAGACACTAGAATAAAATACGATCCCGTGATTCTGAAGCTGAAAACAAGGAATAGATTAGACACTAGAATAAAATACGATCCCGTGATTCTGAAGCTGAAAACAAGGAATAGATTAGACACTAGAATAAAATACGATCCCGTGATTCTGAAGCTGAAAACAAGGAATAGATTAGACACTAGAATAAAATACGATCCCGTGATTCTGAAGATCCTGTGAAGCTGAAAACAAGGAATAGATTAGACACTAGAATAAAATACGATCCCGTGATTCTGAAGCTGAAAACAGGGAATAGATTAGACACTAGAATAAAATACGATCCCGTGATTCTGAAGCTGAAAACAAGGAATAGATTAGACACTAGAATAAAATACGATCCCGTGATTCTGAAGCTGAAAACAAGGAATAGATTAGACACTAGAATAAAATACGATCCCGTGATTCTGAAGCTGAAAACAGGAATAGATTAGACACCCGTGAGAATAAACATAGGAATAGATTAGAATCCCGATCCCGTGATTCTGAAGCTGAAAACAAGGAATAGATTAGACACTAGAATAAAATACGATCCCGTGATTCTGAAGCTGAAAACAAGGAATAGATTAGACACTAGAATAAAATACGATCCCGTGATTCTGAAGCTGAAAACAGGGAATAGATTAGACACTAGAATAAAATACGATCCCGTGATTCTGAAGCTGAAAAACAAGGAATAGATTAGACACTAGAATAAAATACGATCCCGTGATTCTGAAGCTGAAAACAAGGAATAGATTAGACACTAGAATAAAATACGATCCCGTGATTCTGAAGCTGAAAAAACAAGGAATAGATTAGACACTAGAATAAAATACGATCCCGTGATTCTGAAGCTGAAAACAAGGAATAGATTAGACACTAGAATAAAATACGATCACGTGATTCTGAAGCTGAAAACAAGGAATAGATTAGACACTAGAATAAAATACGATCCCGTGATTCTGAAGCTGAAAACAAGGAATAGATTAGACACTAGAATAAAATACGATCCCGTGATTCTGAAGCTGAAAACAACGAATAGATAAGACACTAGAATAAAATACGATCCCGTGATTCTGAAGCTGAAAACAAGGAATAGATTAGACACTAGAATAAAATACGATCCCGTGATTCTGAAGCTGAAAACAAGGAATAGATTAGACACTAGAATAAAATACGATCCCGTGATTCTGAAGCTGAAAACAGGGAATAGATTAGACACTAGAATAAAATACGATCCCGTGATTCTGTAGCTGAAAACAGGGAATAGATTAGACACTAGAAAACAGGGAATAGATAAAATAAAATACGATCCCGTGATTCTGAAGCTGAAAACAAGGAATAGATTAGACACTAGAATAAAATACGATCCCGTGATTCTGAAGCTGAAAACAAGGAATAGATTAGACACTAGAATAAAATACGATCCCGTGATTCTGAAGCTGAAAACAGGGAATCCATTACAACCTTAATATAATACGACTGTTTGATTCTGAAGTTAAATGCATGGAATTCTTTACATCCATGTGTATTATAAAACCCCACATCTCTTATGCTAAAAACATGCAATAAATTAAACCTTGCGTATTAAAGGACACCGTGATTCTAAAGCTACAAACAGGAAATAAATTACATTCTTACACATAACATGATTCCACGATTCGGAAGATAAAAACAGGGAATACATTAGATCCTTGAGTATAATACACCGTGATTGTGAAGCTAAAAGCAGACAATAAATTATATCCTAGAGTATAAGACGACCCATGATTCTGAACAGGGGATAAATTACACTGTACAGTATAAAACGATCACATAATTCTGAAACTAAAATCAAGTATATTACATCCTTGCGTATAATAAGACTCCATGTTTTTGAAGCTAAAAACACTGAATACATTACATTCTTGCGTATAAGACGACCTCGTGTTTCTCATGCTAAAATGAAGGAATAAATTACACACTTGAGTATAAAACGATATTTGATTCTGAAGGGAAACCAGGGAATAATTTACATCCTTGCATATAATACGACTCCATGGTTCTGAAGCTAAAAACTGGGAAAATTTACCACCTTGAATATAACACGATCTCGTGTTTCCGATGCTAAAATATGGGAATCGTTTACATCCTTGCGTATTATACGACCCCGCGGTCGAGCTATCCCTATGTAAACATTTTTTTTTTTTGAAAACGTATTAACGAATTCAATGAATTATCGCAATATTTGGTGATTTAAACCCACGTGGACTAAATAAATGGTTCGTTTCGAAATGCTAACGGATATCACCTGAAGAATATCGGAGATTACAACGGCTGAATAGTCGTGAATATGGCAATACAGATGAGGACAACACTATGAACGATGTAAATAGTGTAAATAGCTGTTCATAACGCTTCATATATTTCTTTTTCTCTATCAGTAAATTCTCTTAACCTTCTTCGGAATAATAAAGAAGTGATTTCTAGTTGCCTTATTCAAATTGAATTCAGAGTTTTCCTTCTCGTAGATTAGTGGCCACTCAAGGCTAAAGCGTAATTTCTACTCTGTTATGTAAACCATAGCTTGCAGAGAGATAAGAGATGGACACATGCTTTTTCCAAGAACATTAGTACGGAAGTAAACGCAACTGACAATGACGGAATTTGAACTCTGTTCTCTGATTTCACGTTCAACGTATAACAATTGTATTACGAGCACACCCTCAAACATGTAGAATCGTGTTAAATCTCAGAATAGTCACTACTTTTATATACTTATAAAATATATTATACTTAATCAGAATTAAGAATATAGTCTTTGACATAGCAGAATTAAAAGATTTTCTATTAAAAAATATAAATTAAAGCAACTTTCTTTTCTATCTTTCCTAGTGGGCTTAAAATTGTTAATCGCTTCTCCTGTAATTTATTCGGGATTTTTTTCCTACGTCCCGCTTCTGGCTACTCTTGCACGGCTTGCATTCAGATGTCGCTTTGAAGAGGAAAAAATATCTTTTTCTGTCTTTTTTTTATTATTATTTTTAAACTTTTTGGTGATAATCTGAAAACTCTCGATGCAAGGCCGAATATGGCTGGGAGCAACACTTTTAAATTAATTGCAAGGAAAGTAATAATACGCTATCACAAGTTAAAAGAACAAAAATTGGTTTGAAAGAAATCGGCTAAAGATTTTATAGTAACGGAGTTGGTGAAACCTAAACCAAAATGCTAACTTCTGCGCCAAATGCTGAGAGAATCATTACAAAGGAACAAGAAGAAAAAAATCGATTACGCTGATCTAAAAATGTCCCCAAACATTTTGCAAAAAGATAAAACATAGAAAGAAAAAAGATATTTATCGTAGGATCATTTAATTGGCTAAGATTTAAACTGTACGCCTAAATATCTGCATTTACTAACACTACCCACCGTGAATAAATAAACGAGATTCTCGTAGACAACGTTATTACAATAATGCTTATACTTGTTATATTTGATAATATCTACAACAAGCATAAGCGCATACAATCCTACACGTCTTCCAACTGAGTGGGATAAAATGTTTCGACTGAGCGTGACTAGAAAGTAAAATTTGGATCGTAGAAACTGGGTTATTTAGACGAAAAGCAAGATTTTAATGGAGTCCTGAACGTGTATTCTCTTGAAGTGGGTGTGATATGCTCATCGAAACGTGAGAGAATGAAAAAAAGGCAAATTTTGAAATGGACTTTGAGAAACCTGCCTAATAATATTTATACAGTGTAGATGATAGCCGGTCAATGACTGTTTTTTTTTTTTGGGGGGTTGTACTCTAAATTTATTTTACTTTTTTTTTTGTGGGGGGGACAAACCAAACAGAGTTGTCGAGGAATTTATGTACAATAAGATAACATTCTCAGAAGTTGATATTTTTTCATTAATCCTTGACCATAGTTTTTAACCAAATATATATCGCTGAAAGTTTGTTTTTTAATCGAAAATTAGGATAAAATTTTATAAATTCATCAGAAAATGAAATATGGAGGAGAAAATATATTTCTTTTGATGATGAAGTTTAAATAAAAGCGAAACTTGTTAAAATTATATACATTAATTATTTATTCCTTATCCTCTCATATATACGTATATATCGTATAATTAATTTTTAAAAAGCCGTATCTAAGCTGTAAGAGATATCAAAACTTTGAGGGATATTAAATTCTTTTTCCCCCAATATACAATATTCAGATAATTTTATTGATTTACAAAATCGAAAAATAGTTAAATTTATTTATCATAATTGATTTTAAAGAAATATTGAATCAGCTACGATACCGCGAATCAATACTCCCCCTCAACGCTGAAATTTTATTTAAGATATTTTTCCTAAATGTGAGTAGATAGCTTCGCTTATCGTCTGATTCACACTGCACCCCGGTCTTTTTAACAGGAGTAGAGCCTTATCTTCTATTTCCTGTTTAGTATTGAATTTCCGGTTCCTTCTAAAGTGTACTTCAACTCAATACTATTATCGTCTTCGCCTAAACTCTGAAATTTAATTTGCCATTTATTTTTCCTCATTAGGAGTAGATAGGTATGCAATTCGTCCGGATCACACTCCTCCCCATCGTTTGAACAAGAGTAGAGGTTTATTTCGTGTTTCCTACTTAGGATTGGGTTTCCGGTTATTCTAAAGTCTTTTTCATTCTCTTTCACTTTGTGACGGCACTTGGTCCAGGGTCGAATCCTTTGGTCACGGCGCCAACGGTGACGTCGCTCCTCCGGGTCGCTCCTTGCTGCTCCAAGTGTGACGTTCCAACACCTTGGTTAGATGATTACCAGCCTCGCCTTTCCCAACTCGCTTCCAACACCTGGTTACCAGGGTAACTGTACTGATCTCCGGTCTGCCTACCCACGTTGTGATTAGATCTTAGACAGACGGGATCAAACAGGGATTGGGGCCGTATGCAAGCTGAGTTCGACGGGGGTGGCAAAACACAAATAAAAGAAAAAAAAACTCACGAGACCAAAAATTACTGATAAAAAAGGGTAACAACATTTTATATCTAATGTTCGCTACATAAAAATTGTTCTTACTTCCCGACCCGCTTTGTGGACTGTGGCACCAAGCTTCTATCATAAAACTTAAAGACTTCGAGTTGCCTACTCTCTAGAATTTTGTATGTCGGAGTGTGGTTTAGTTTTGACATTGGGCGCTAATCTCTACCAGTCGTTCACGGCTGATTCTTCTCTTCGGCTTGAGTTGGACGTATTTCTTCACTTCGATTTGGTTTGAGACGAATTTCTGTTCTTGGGCTTGGTTTGATTTCAACTTCTTCTATGCATAACTGCAAGTAACTTCTTCTTCTTCCGTCCTGCAACTCTTCTCTCTGCCGTCTGAGGCGATCTGAGCTCTCTGTCGTCTGAGGTGATCTGAGCTCTCTGTCGTCTGAGGTGGACTGAGCTCTCTGTCGTCTGAGGTGGACTCTTCTCGCTGCCGTCCGGGGCTGAACTGAGCTCTCTGTTTGGCCTGCAATTCTTCGGCGTGTCTGGCCTGCAGCTCTTCTTCTTATCTTCGACTTGGTTGCAACTTCTCTGCGGCTTTCGAGCAATCTTCTTTTTCTTCGACTTGGACTGGAAGGATTTCTTGTCTTAGGATTCTCTTGCCCGCAAAAGGGGCGAATGAACCGGGCCGATGCCCGCGTTCAAGCTCCCTCGCTGCCCGCGGTCCAGCTGCAACTCTCTGCGGCTTTCGAGCAATCTTCTTCTTCTTCGACTTGGGCTGGAAGGATTTCTTGTCTTAGGATTCTCTTGCCCGCAAAGGGGCGAATGAACCGGGCCCGATGCCCGCGTTCAAGCTCCCTCGCTGCCCGCGGTCCAGCTGCAACTTCTCTGCGGCTTTCGAGCAATCTTCTTCTTCTTCGACTTGGGCTGAAGGATTTCTTGTCTTAGGATTCTCTTGCCCGCAAAGGGGCGAATGAACCGGGCCCGATGCCCGCGTTCAAGCTCCCTCGCTGCCCGCAGTCCAGCTGCAACTGATTTCTTTCGATTGGGGTTCTGCTTTTTATTGACGCCGCAACAAACTGGGGTGGGTCTGTCGGCGTCAGGGTTTTCTCGATAATTCCAAAAGTCGCATTATTTCTGATTTCCCATTATCGCTCTTATTTTCACCCCTACTTCCTCACAGTGCCTCTGGTGGGGAGGCGCATACCATCTCTCCCGGTCTCTCGTATGTCAGGTGACCGTTTTCGACCAATGGGTCTTGATCGAGCGTCCTTTCTCCTCTTTCTCGCATATCACGTGACCGCTTTCGGCCAATGAGATTCTGGTTGGGCGTCTCCCGTACTTCGTGACGTCTCCAATCGGGCGTGGCTTATCCTGTCGTTGTCCTGGGAAAGAACATCTTGCTAAAAAAACAAAATCTAATTTGGCCTTTTTCGCACGTACGAAAAATGACAATCTCGGCCTTTCTCACCTTCCTGGTCTCTGTCAAAACAGCCTGCCGCTAATTAGATGTGACTTCAGGAAGAATTTTCTCCGTCTTACTGGCGCTCTCTGTGAGCCAAGAACAATCGTTTTTCACCTCTTTGTTTTTGCTCAGACCTGATAGTCAAAAATCTTAATTATCTGAATTGAAAATGTCTTCACTTCATCATCGTGGGGGTTCCAATTTTTAACAGGTCAGAATCTGTATACAATTCCAGCGGTCACCTTCTCATCCCAAAAGACACCTTTCTCCGATTAATATTTCGTTTTCCATTGTTCTAAAAAATCCCATTTCTCCAAATTGATAATGAGTCTTTTACACAAAAGTAGACCAGATGCTTTGACCGATATTTTTATCAATCGTACATATGTTCATACACTTTTACCAAGCCTGTTTTCTTTCTTTCTTTTAATTACCTTTAATTCTATTCTCCCAAATAACAATCTCCATTGTCACTTGAAATTCGGTCGGGCGCGTTGGCCTCTTGACACCTGTTTTCGCTAATGACCGGCCTTTTGCATTACTCATTTTCTTTTCTTTTTCCTTCTTTTTTCTTCCCTTAGGATCGCCTAAGTACAATTAGAGAATTATTCTCGAAACTCAATTATTCTTCGTCTAAAAAAAACTAACAACTGGTTAATAAACCGAATAAAAAAAATTAAATCATATTTCTATGAATATTTCTTTTCTTTAGTTTTTTTCTAATAATGCAGGGTGCCACAACTTCCAATTTTATTTACTAATTATTTCATTCTTTTTTCATTTCTTTTCTCATCTTCTCATAAAAAGATGTGGGTAGGTTCGCCTACCGTCTACCCCGGTCTTTTAAACAGGAGTAGAGGTGTATACCTTATTTGCTGTTTACGATTATATTTCCGGTTTCTCCTAATGTCTACTTCGGCTTCATGCTTCTAACGTCTCCGCCTAAAGTGGTATTTTATTTACTTTTTTTTTCCTAAACAGGAGTACATACGTTCGCTTATCGCCCGGTTCACAACCCTCCTGTTTTTTGAATAGGAGTAGAGTTATCTCTTTTTTCCTGTTTAGGATTGGGCTTCCGTTTCCTTCTAAACTCTTAATTCTCATTCGTTCCTAGTAATCCCTTGAATCTTCACCGCCTTGCTTGGTGTGAACTGAAAAAAAAAATAAAAATTAGTGTTTTATAACATACTAGCAGTAGAGCCCGGCGTTGCCCGGGGATATAACAGTAAGAGATACATTAAGTATCGACCATCATAAAGATTGAAAAATAAAATTGACAAAGATTATTATTTAAGGTTGACGGACACGCATGTCTTAATTAGTTTTTTTTTTTTTTTTTTTTTTACGAATTGGTTAAACCCAAACTCAAACAAAAACATTGTTTACAATCGTTCTATCGATTGGTGAATAGAATTTTATTATAAACAATTGTCTTCTAAATGGAATTTTTAAAGCATTCTGAATGTAAAAATAAAGAAAAAAGTGTGCAAGACAATAAGAAACACTACCTGACAAAAAAAGTGAAGTTTTTTTTTAAATCGGTTGAAAAATGTAGGAAATCCGATCCCATATATAAACGAACACACACACACAAACAACCTGGGTTTTATAAGTATAGCTCGATATGAGTTGTCCCCCTTTCATTCTGGCGAGTGATGCCTCTTAATCGTGTTTTCAAATTGATTTTGTGCAAAAACAATTGTGTTTTTCCAATTTTTGACGCTGTCAGAACCACCGCAAGGTAATTTTACGTAGTCCTGTGAAGTTTTGATGAAATCGGTTGAAAAATGTAGGAAATCCGATCCACTATATAAACATACAGACACACACACACAATCAGCGTTTTATAATAAGTAAGATCACTTTTCTGTCTAAAATAGCAATTAAGTAATATCAAAATATATACAGGTAAAACATTTCAATGAAGACTTTAATTATAAATTTAAATTAAAATCTCTGTTTTCTTTAAGACCTAAATATTTATTATCATAAATTATTATTTTAATTATAACAATTTACAATATGCTTTGGTTTTCGGGCTTTATTTTTAGTACTATTATTTTTTTTATTTTCCTATATCAAATCACTAAATTTACATTTTTTGTCAGTCATATAATCAAATATAACGAACCCATCAGAAATTGAAACACGGATCTCTGTTTAACAATTTCGAGTCATTATCCATTACACCAACCGCACATCCAAGTCTACAGCACTTGATATTACAAAGTGGTTATCTGTCTAGGCCAGGGTTGGCCAAACTTGCTTAATGTCAAAGCCACATACGATGAAGTTCAGGTGTTTGAGAGCCGCAATACATGTGCAAAATTTATACATACGTTTTTGTTACATACAAATTAACATTAAACTTAGGTTTTAATTCAATAGCCTCTCAATTCATACCCAATAAATAATTATCAATCTTGACATTTTTCTTACTTACCTTTTATATTAACTATGATGAAAAAAAGAATCCTAATCAACATATTTCCTACGAGCCACATATTAAAGGTCAATGAACCACATGTCACATCTGATCTAGCGATTGACAAGGCTTAACAGTGTATAACTTCGTTGTTCATACGTGAACTAGCGTTTGAACGTGATGCTGACGTAAGCCTGAATTTATTATCAAAATCATATTGAATGTAAAAGACATTAATGTATGACATATGATTATTTGAATTTTTTCCCTTACAAACGTTATTGCATGACATCACTTACTGGATGTCTTTTGCATTTTCTTATTTGATAATCTCTGCGAAACATGCAACTAGTAACATTTAAATTTATTTATTACTATTTTTCTGAAGTTATATTTTTCTTAAAAGAAGTGAACTTTCCGTAAAAAAATCTTAATTTATGATGCTAACGTATTTGTTCTTATAAAAGTTTAAACACAGATTGTCTATTTATATTTAAACATATACCAGAAAATTGAAATAGTCCGAAATATAGAAAAAAAATAAACAAAAATTCCTTAACAAAACTTCTTCATAGAAAAGTAACTCCCTATTTTATGTATGATGGACTCACCCATCTTGTAAAAATTATAGTTAGACGGGAGAGTCTATCATACATAAAATAGGTAATTACTTTTTAATCGCCCTATACTGTCCTCTTCTTACTCTTTCCTCTTCCAACTCATTATTAATGTTTCTGTTCCTAATTCCCCCATACCCTGTAACCCCTTGTGTTTTAGTGGCTTTACTACTTTGCATGGGGTGATACCGATCAAAAAAAAAATAAAATAAATAATAATTATTTAATAAATAAACAAATTTAATCAAACAACACATGCCTTTATGCAGGGTTCGGCTAACTAACGCCAAAAATAAATTGCAGTAGAAAATTTATAATTATTGTCACATTAAAACAACACGATTTGTTAAGATTAACAAACTATTTAACATATTCAAAATGTTCTCCTTCATGTCCAATATAACGCTGAAATCTATCAGCAACACTTCTACAAACCATTTGAAACATTTCTACGTACATTTCAGTAAATTTAGCAGAAACTGCTTGCTTTAATTCAGACATTGTTTTCGGTTTGAGCCTGTAAAACAAGATCTTTCATTACCCACCGGACAGGAAAAAAGGCCTGGTGGTTATAGGTTTAGTGACCGGGCACTTCGACGTGGTGTAATGGTTAAAAAGCTTGTCTTGCTAGATCAATTACGACTGAGTAGTGATTTCGATTCTTACTGGGTGCCCCATACTTTCGGCCTTGTGCCACATCTAAGCCGGGCTTAGAAAATCCGTATAGGTTTAGTGATCATGGTGGCCACTCAATTGTTCCACCTCGTCCTATCCACCTGAGCTCAAAATTAAGATTTAACCATTCTCAAACGCGTACGCCATTAAATTACAGTAATTTATTTTTGTTCAATTATAATATAGTTACTGTTCTTATTTTCTGATAATGTCGTGGATGGACGTCTGTACTTACAAAATTCCAGCATGTTTATATGTACATAAATTAAAACCAAAAATATTTTTTAAAATACTGGAGTTCATTTAACTGTAGTGCACGTTCCCATTTATGTAAATATAGTTTTTATTTAATAACAATGTCACTTGACTGAGACAAATTAATATAGAATTTTGAAAAGATTTAAAAATTTATATATCATTCTAATTGTTTTTTAATGCAAACAATTCTTGTTTAAATTTATTATTCATCGATTTTTTATAAGACAATCGTATCCATAATGTATTTTATTTATAAAAGTCATTAAAAGCATTTCTAATAAAATCTTACTTTCATTGCATTCTTTATTTTACCATTCAGGTCAGATTTTCTATAACAAGAGTTCTGTTTGACCAAAATAATTTGATGATTTATATTCTCCGGAGACTTAGCATTATAAATAATATAAATATTAAGCGATACAAAATAGAATTTCTCAAAATTAAACCAGTGGGTGGGGGTAAAAATGAAAAAAAATTACAAAGATTTTCTACATATTTGTAAAATAATTTCATCAATTTCTGAATAAGCCCTAAAAGTTTCATTAAAATCCGACAATTATATTATTTTTGCATGAATTTTGAAATCAATTTGTTTTGCACTGCAAAAAGACACACAAATTTCCCCGTACAAATCCCGCGTTGACGCCAGCAAAACAAGACTTTAACCAAAATTCCCATGTTTCTAAAAAGGATTAAAAAATAATTTTTACAGCAAAACATTATTTGATTTTGTATCTTAATAATAACAGGAATATTTTGTTGCTAAAACTTTGTTTCAATTATGGATTTTCATTCCTTTCATCATGTTAGAAAATTCTTTGAGGTACCTATATATATATATATATATATATATATATATATATATATATATATATATAACAATGTAAATGCGTGTTTTTATATAGGAAGGAGTCTATCTTACCATTAAGTAGTGTTCAAATGATGTTGGCACAACCAAAATGTCCTTCTGCCTACCAAAAATTGTTTCGTCAATTGGTTAAATTTTGGGAAGTGAGTTGACCGAGTTTTCAACAAGCATCTTACATATGAATATATATATATATATATATATATATATATATATATATATATATATATATATATATATATAGGTGTGTGTGTTAATCTGAATCCTACAGTCTTGGAGGTGTGGCTGAATTCTGACGCGGAGCTGTGACTGCTACAAACAGATTGAAATATCTTGTTGCTACCCAACAATCGGTCACTGGTGTCCGGCCCAAGGCTTATTCTTCCCGACCCCCGCCGTGACGTGAAGCCCTCATAAGTCTTTCCACGCCAGTGCTTCAAACCTATATTTTATCGTTGTCAAAACTATTCGGTCGTCTTCGCGGTTTATTTACCAAATCGCTACTGCTTTCTTGATTGACCGTGTCTCGCAGACACCACTTCTCAGTTTTTATTCGTTTTTTGTTTTTTGTTTTCTAAAGTTTCCTCGGAAACGTGGTTCCACGAAAGCCTTGACGATAACTTCGCATCGCCATAGATAGCTATTCTTTCTCTTTAGAATTTTCTTCATTTAGCTCCAGATTTTCTTATTATTCTCACTTTCCTTCTCTTTTGTTCTTTATCTTTCTTCAGTATTTGGAATATTTGAGCTTCTGTTTTGTTTTTTCTTTCCTTCCTTCTATTTTTGTCTGCTGAATCATCTTCAAAGAATTTTTCGTTCTTATTGCATTTACGCTTCTTCTTCGATATTGTTCCTCTTTTGTATTTAATCATTTTATCTTCGTCCCATTCCCTCCGAATGTAAATACCATGTTTCTTCAGTCGCTAAGCGATCAGAGCTCTCCGCCGCTTCTTATTTACTAGGGTCGACTGAAAAGTTCAGAGTCTGACCAAGATAAACTCATGGAATTGGAGCAAATTAGGTTTGTTTTTCAACATAGTCTCCATTCTTCCAAGTCTTTTTTTCATGTTGCGGAACAGGTGATAGTGACAGTGATCAACCAGTTCAAAGCTACAGTCACGCAGAGGGTCCATTTAAACCAAGGACTTGTGTCCACGGAGCATTGTCTTCCTGAAACTAAACACTTTTAGTCAGTTTTCCTGGGCGTTAGGTCTTGATAGTCTTTCGAAACTGACTCAGCAATTTGGCATAGCATTTCCATTAATGGTGTTGTTCTTTTGAAGATAGTCAATAAACACAATACTCTTTGCATCGCCCAAAATTGATCCTGTCACCTTCCCTGCAGTTGAAACGATCTTTGGCTTCTTTAAAGCAGTTTAGAGGGGATCTTTCCACTGTGTGGATTGTTACTTTGTCTCTAGCTCACAATGATGAACCCAACACTCATCTGGGTGAGTAAACCAGCTGTACTTGCGTCACAAAATGTCATATATTCCCGTGATGTGATAAGCCTGTTTTACTTTGATCAGGTGTCAAAAAACGTGGCCCCACCGGGAAGAAACATTTGTCATGCTAAGTTCATTGTGCGGAATATTCTCAACTCTCTCACGGGATATGCTAGTAGCATTGTCTATTTGATTTATAGTCAATCGCCTATCATCCATCACCATGTGATGAACACGACCTTGGGTCATCTTCAAGACCTCCCCACCCCGCTAAATTCAGCCTCCCACTTTTGCATTGTTGATAAAACTGGAGTGGCATCTCCTTATGTAGCAACCATTTTAGCATGAATGCCCTTGGGGGCGGGGGGCTAAACCCTTTTTTCAGCAAGTACTTGATAACACCAGGATGCCAAATTTTGTCCATTTCCAAGACAAAGCGCAACGAGTTACTTTTGAAGTCTTCTTTGAAAAATAAGATGTCAGTTTACCTGGAATAAAACAATGTAGTTATTTTTAAAAGAGACGAAATTAATGCAGGTAAGATTTCACAGCTCTTGCATCACTTCTTGATAGTCATGTTATGAACCTTTCAGCCCACCTATCTGTAATGCAGATGACACAGAAACAGAAAGGAAACTGCAAATGCTCCTGCAGAAGGTAGTAAAGGAAAGCGAGAAGAAAGGAATAACTATCAACTGTAAGAAGACAGAATGTCTGGCCAATAGCAAGAAGAACAAGATACGGACTACCAAGAGATGTTTAAATTTAGCAACTACGTAAATTTAAATATCTCATAATTAAGAAACAAGGACATTTCATTAGAAACAAAGAAGAGCAGATGAAACTATTATGCGATATCAGTCTTCCTCTATAGCAGCGAATGTTGAGCAATCCCTTCACAGATGAAAACGAGACACGAGGCAACAGAAATATGGTTCTACGGCAGGAGAATCCCATGAACTGAACATGTGAGCAACGAGGAAGTTTTAAGAAAAGTGGACATTTAGGCTTAGAATTAGAATAGAGAAAATTGAAATTTATAGGACAGATTATAAGAAAAGCTGAGAGAAAATGAAAGTCACAGAAAATATTGAAGACTAGACGAAATATAGAAAACAACGAGTAACCTACCTAACAGGCTTGGATTCATGGATAGCTGAACAGGGATTGTAAGAGACACCAAAAAGACAACACTTGATAAGGGTTAAAAAGAATAGGAAGTTGGGGAGAGCCCGATCATCTACCTCCAAAAGGTACACAGTACAGAGAAGAATCTATGAATCGCTGCGTTCGTCAGAATGTATTCTATCATATTTAATATCTTTAAGCTGTCTAGTGCTATGATTTTTTACAATTATATTCACCTTGTAAAAGACCCAAGAGCCAATCAAAATAGAAAGTTACAGAGTATGAGGCACCACCCCAACCCAGGAGATAATGCCACCAAAGTGCAAGGGGCCATCGGAAATGAAACAAAAAGAAAAGGCTTTAGTAGGGACTGAAAACCCAATCCTAAACAGGTAACAGAGGATAAACTTTTCCTCCTGTTCTAGAGACCGTGGAGGAGTATGAACCAGACGATAAGTGAACCTATCTACTCATATTGAGAAGATAAAAAGTGAATCAAAGTAAATAAAAAGTTCAGTTTTAGTCTGAAACGTCAGAAGTATCGAGTTGAAGTAGACTTTAGAATGAACCGGATACCTAATCCTAAACAGGAAACAAGGAATAAATCTATACTCATGTACAAGGGGCGGGATAGGAGTGTAGTGTGACTATGACTTACGCGATAATGGCTCTTTTCAGCTTCCTGTTAATATTTTTAAACCGTGCATTGCCATCTTCAGGACACACACGAGTTGTGATTGTTACGTGTGGCTTTTGTTTTGTTTTTTTACAATAAGGTTCACATTGTAAAATTCCCTGGGGACACTCGATTTAGAGTGTTACATTAAGAGGCAGTTTCTACGGATAAGAGGAGAAGATAAGATTTAACCCTAGACTTGAACAGGTTCAGGTCGTAGTAATCAGGGAAACATCCTCTAGGGAGTCTGTTCCACAGAGCAGTGGTTCGCAGGAAGAAACAGTTTGAGTGGAATTTACTTCTCACTGATGGAATACGGAGGCTACTGTGGTTGGTTTGCTACTATGTAAGCGACATGCCGGGTTCTAGCCGTGAAAGTTAGACCAGACGGGACCTAGGGATGTAGTTCGTCCGAGCACTTTCAATGAAAGTAGCAATAGAATGAGAGGCTGGCGACACCCCACCTATAAGACAGAGGCCGTAGAGTGTAAAAAAAATTCGTCACCCACAAAGAGTCGAAGATGCTTTTGAACTCTATCGAGACCGGAAAGTGGAGACTGGGCTTCAACATATTCTGGCCATTTTGCGAGCTCGGAGTGGAGCAATGGAAGTCATTATAATTATTTCTGTATGCTGTTCCCTGTCCACCGCGAATGATGTTGGGGTCTTTATTAATTCGCTGGAACAAAATTATCAATACCGGGAGATTTGGCGAACATAAATCAATGTATTTACATTATTCGGACTATTTTCCTCATCTTTGTCGCTATATTTATCACGACGTTTCGGCCGTTGTACGCTCCGGCCTTCTTCAGGTGGTTGGAATGTCGAACTGAACCCTTTATTTCGCTCACTGGGGTAGACTGTTCTAGTTCCACGTGCCATGTTTAATGGATGTCAGATATCAGTTATCTCCTGTTAATTCCTCTCTTCAAGTTCTCCACAGTCTTAAGCGGGTATTGGACTCACACTCTTTGGGTTCTTTTACTGGATCTAACTAACGTCTTTATCCACTGTGCCATGTGTCCTTGAGGAAGGCCGGGGCGTACAACGGCCGAAACGTTGTGATAAATATAGCGACAAAGATGAGGACAATAGTCCGAATAATGTAAATAATGTACATAATACCTCATCTCAGAAATATAAACAGATACTGAAAAGCCGAAATGTTGTGATAAATATGGCGATAAAGATGAGGACAATAGTCCGAATAATGTAAATAATGTACATCTCAGAAATATACTGATAAATCAATTTGAATGGTCTTTCACCTGATTTGCGTGTCTCACACCTGTGAAAGTAAATTTCCGTTTCTCTCGTGGTCTTTTTTTAATACCAATAAAGGATTATTCTGAATACTGAGTTTTCTGAAACAATAAGATTAATGATAAGACTCTCTATTTTGCCCTACTTTTTATTGCATTTTATTAACGATCTACGGAAAAGTCAAACTTTCGAATTAGTAAATCCTAAATACTTCAAATACCGCAGTTCTAACAAATTAAGTATAGGAGAAAAAGCAATCGGTCATAGGATAGTCTTTGCGAGATGTAGCTTCGCTAAACACTGCAAATAATACGAAATCAAAATATCAACCTGAAAACTCGAGTCTTGTTCTTAAATAGATTGAGATTTTCATATCGACGTCAGAACTCAGTCAGAAATATATAAAGTGCCAACTGTCTCAGATTAATGGTTAAAATGGCTTTGAGTGAGTAACGCCCGAGAATATTGGCAAACAGTATCCTTCTTTGAACAATGTAGACTAGCGCTACTGAATCAAAAACAAAGAACTATACCAAATTGTAGAAACTGCATCACTTGAGAACTACCAAAAACAGAAACAACTGAAACGGATAGCGCATGTAACTAGAAGAGAAAAAAATGACACAATCAAAAGGTTAACGTTCCACACCACTTCAAATAAAAGATCAGAAAAAAAAAACCTCATCAATACTGGAAAGAACGATAAAAGCAACTGGACTTGAGAAATCTGTTTTCCTAAAAAATTGTTTTAAGATTTCATGGATTTCAACCGAAAGCAGTACTGGCTGCTCGGTTAATGAATGCTAAATGTTTCCTTATAAGGAAACGGCTATTACTGTTACCATTATCGAGGAACATTTTCAGATTATTAATAGATGATTCCACTCTTTATGGACACTCCTCCAAAAACCAAGATGTGAGCCTTGCAAGGGGCATTTCTTCTGTTCTTACTCTAACAGTTCAATGGAGAAAGAACTGACTTGTTACTTTCGTTGTATCCAGAACGAGGCTACTATAAGTTCATCTTCACCGTTCAAACCATTAATGTTTTTTCTCTCTTGGTGAAATTCACTTATTTTAATCCGAAATATATTTTAGCTCGTAAGAACAATTCGTTTTTTTTTTTATTTGCGATTCAATATTACATTAACAGTGTTTTACAGATACTTATCTTGCTATTTAATCTATAGCAGGGGGTAAAAGAAATGGACATTTGCGCCTAAGTACATGTAACGAACCGAACCGGAATTTGAAACCGGCTCTTCGATTTCTCATTCCGAGCCGCTCTCCAACACACCAAACGCATATCCACGCACCTTGAGGTAAGGACTATTCTTTTTAATAAGCTTCTCCTAAAGGGGGCGTTATTTCAAACAAGTTTATTTCAATGGAACGCTTTATCGACAACTTCAGTTTTTTTGTTTTTTTGGGGTGGCGGGGGTTCGTGGTATATTGTTACTAATATTGCCCTTGGAAACCTGGATTTTTTGCCAGCTTAGTTATAGAGTGTTTCACCTTTCTAGCCCTAACACTCATTCTGCGATCAAATGGTGTTAAACGCTGTCCGCGTCCTACAGCCACATTGCGACAGCTACACTACATATTTACCTATGAAGTTAAGCATATGCCATATGGACGAGGCTATTTTTAGAATTGGAATGTGTGCAGATTAGAAGACTGCATTGTGCCAATTTTTCAAAATCATAAAAATCAAGGTGGAAAATGTTGGCTTCAAACGGACGTGAGCGATCATGTCTCTCCACAATTTCCTGTTCTTTGTAGCACTTAGGAAAGTTTGTCTTTTCTACTATCTCTCCAAACTCAATCATTTACACAAGATCGTTATGCAGGTGATGCACTGCTTTCTTCAAATTTTCTAAGCCTTCTTTCCTAATTATTTGCCTGACAGATTTTGAACTCTTTTTCTAATACTAAGTATAATTTTCTTTTTTGTATCAATTTGCCTTCATTTTTTTCATTTGCTTGATTTTGCTATCATCAATTTGTAATTCACAACTTGGCCTGCCACTTTTACTAACAACCCTACATTCTGTCTTTTTACAATTGATGTTTAGACATTTTTTTTAAAATCTAGTTCACCCCAAGCAAGACAGTAAAGCCACCGAGACGCAAGGGGTTACTGGACGTGGAAGAATTAGAAACAGGAACATTGCTATGGGGGTGATAAAAGAAGAAAAGTAATCAGGGGGACATCAAATAGCGACTGCCATTTTATTTAAAATCTTGCACATTAATGTTTTCTGGAAAGCATGAAACCGGAAGGGAATTGCACAAACGAGAAATGTGAGAAAAGAAACTTTTAGTAAAGACATGTTGCTTTGTTAGGGCCAGAAATAAGGACACAAGAGAGGGATTGAATTAAACAAATATATGAACAGTAATACAAACATACAAACGAGAGTATTACAGCAAGAATGTTCGGTCCGACTGTCAGAGCTGACTGCTGCAAACTTCCCGATATTTATCTGTATAATGATACAAAATGTGGCACAAGGCCAAAAGGGGGTATAGGGAAAATGACGGTCATCATCTGTCTTAACTTTAAACTTAGCTAGCCACAAACACTGACCCAAACACACAAATAATATTTCTAACACCAAAACAACGTATTCTTACTTACCTTTCTTACTACATCCAACGTAATACCTCATTGTCTCTATGAAAATCCTAGATAGTTTCCGTAGTTACAATTCATTGACTGTGAGGGGAGGGGAATAAAACATTTTTTTTTAAATCCCCAATGAGTATGTACAATATGGAACAAGATTATTTACAAGAAACTAAACAAAATAATGGAAACTTCCCTCTCTAAAATGCAGTACCTGCTCCTATTTATAATTCGCGAGGAAAGTTGGCTCTCTGTGCCGTGCCAGGAAATTTTTCTCCCCGGAATCGATACTTCAAATATACAAAACAACCATTCGCCCTTTCATGGATTATTGCTGCCATATATGGTCTGGGGCACCTTCTCTTTACCTCGGAGTTCTTGACAAGATCCAGAGACGGATATGTAATATAATTGGCCCTGATCTGGCGTCTCGTCTACAGTCACTCTCTCACAGACGCGACGTCGCCTCTCTCTGTCTTTTCTACAAATACTTCCATGGTAATTGCTCCGATGAGCTGCTTTCACTGGTTCCCAGACTCCAGGAATTCAAGCGCCCTACGAGGCTGGCATCCCGCTCTCACTCTTACACTGTAGAAACTTTTAAATGTAGCCGTCTCTTCTACTCCAATAGCTTCATACCTCGCACCTCTCGCATGTGGAACACCCTTCCCAATTACTGTTTCCCTGAGAACTATAATCTCCAACTATTCAAATGTAATGTCAATCGACACCTCCAGTTACCTTGATCTACCCACTATCCTTCTCCTCATCCTTTCTTCTATCACCCCATCTGCTCTCGCTCCAAATCTTCTGCAACCCCCCCTGCATCCTAGTGGCTTCACGCCTTGCTCGGGACGTAATGCTTAAAAAAACAAAAAAAGTCCATAGGTACGTGGGTAATTTACCATAACAACATTACAGTTACATCTAATCAGCTCAACTGTAAATTGGTGAGACCTTGCCGCTAGTCTAGAATCGTGCTTAAAATAGAAGAGTATAGGGTATCATAGCGAAGAGTTCATCCGAACAATTACTTTGAAAGTATTTATAGAAAAGGCAAAGGGAGGCAACCTTACGGCGGTGGGAAAGTGTTTTTGTTGCTTTCATTTACCACCATCTGTAACAGGTGTAGTTTTCTCTGTGTCTACTGTCAATATTGTACCATCTGCATATCTAATGCTGTTAAAATGGTGGCTGCTAATAATGAATCCTGATAGGACTAATTCTCTTCAATGTAAAAGATGAATAAGTCCGGTGAAAAGACGTATCCTTGTCTTACGCCCCTTTCTGTTTTTGTGTAGTTACTGAATTAATTTTCTATCCTTAAGCAGGTGGTTTATTCCTAGTATCAGTTCTGGATTGTTTTAATATCTTTCCCGAATAAATCAAGCTTTCGTAGCAGTTCAAACAGTTCTTTGTGACATACCTTGTCAAACGCTTTACATAAACTATAATACTGTTATAATTAAACAAATATCCCCCACCAGATTTTAGTATTAAATATTTAATAAGATTTACGTTTACGAGAAAATGTAATCATCTTCTTTGACACATTGTCTTTTCAGGAAACGCAAGATCATTACTCTCCACAACTTCCTTATATTTTGTAGCTCTTAACGACATTTTACTATCTGTACCACTCTAATTTTTCAACTATTTACATAAGCTTGTTAAGTAATTTAATCGTTGTTTGCCTTTGTACTTCTTCTATATCTCTTCATTGTAAAGATTGAATGTCCAATGAAAAGACACATCCTTGTTTTACACCCCTTTCTATTTTAATGTTGTTACTGAATTAATTTCTATCCTTAGGTAGGCGGGGTTTTTTTTCCAAGTCTAAATTCTGGATTGTTTTAATAGCCTTCCCGAATAAATCCTCCTATATAGCAGTGAATGTTGGACAGTTTTCTCGCAGAGGAAGAGGATATTGAGATAGGGTTCTACAGAAGGTTGCTGGGAATAGCAGGAACTGTTTATGTAACAACGATGAAGTCTTGAGAAAAATGGAAACAAATAAATATGTATATTTAGAATCCAAAAGACAGTTGACATTTTTGAGTGGCCTAACGGAGAGGTTTTGGAGAATATGAGATTCACGGGTCATATTAAAATATTAAGAGACAAAGATGTAAAGCGAATGATCTACCTAAAGGTCTTGTGTGAATGGCGGCGAGATAGGGCGTTTGGTGGATAGCAAAATGACGAACACTGCTAAGTGCTACAAAGGATGGTAAGTTCTGTAGAGCCATGATTACCCCCATCGCACATAAAAGAAACACGTCTTCTCATTTCCAAAAATCGGGGCAATTAACTAAAAATCGGGTTTTTATTTTCAAATGTACTCTCGGTTGGATTTAGTATTTTTCAGCAACTCTTTGTATTCTCACGAAATTATGTTATTTTATTTCTTCCTTTGGATTTTCTTTCTGTTTTTCTTTCTTTTGTTTGTTTTTGCATTTGTTTTGTTTCTATATTTCTCTCTTTTTTTTTTTTTTTTTTTTTTTTTTTTTTTTGCTTACTCCCTACCATAATCACGCCTCACTTTTCCTCTTCAGTTCTTCCCCTGAAACCCGTTTCTTAACCACTGTTTACTTACGCCAGCCATTTTCCAGTTTTATTTTTCTCTGCCGCCATATTGTAGTAATCTGCAAGCCTCAGAGGAACATTAACAGATATTTCTCTCTTTCCACAATTTTGTTTGATGCACTCCGAAGGGATGCATTTCCTGTCATCTTGTGTAAACGTGGAATAACCGTAAGAACGTCGAGTGTTTAGCGGTAGCAATGCACTCAGGTTTTAAGGACTTTACCTATGCATTCGCTAAACTTACAATTTGTTTTATTTCCTTCCTTTTTTTTTTTATTCTTCTTTCTTCCTCAAGGGTTGTGCGGGGAGATTATCAATATTTTTCACTTTTTTGTTTGGGCGGAGAAACGGCTTCGTCATGAAAATAACCAGTGATACACCGACTAAACTACATTCGCTGACCGATATTATATGTACCAACGCATTTCTAAAGGAATTCAACGCATAAACATTAATTTGAAACAGGTCACACACTCACACACTCACACTCACACACACACACACACACACACACACACACATATATATATATATATATATATATATATATATATATATATATATATATATATATGACCTGTAAACTAAATGTAAATGGAAAATTCCCTCCATGAAATCGTTATTCTTAATTTTTAAACCTGGAGTGGATTTTTCTATTTACATATGGTTTACAGGTCTGAAGATATGAAGCTGTTTTCTAATCGACTTCAATGAAATAAATATCACCTGTGGTTTTTTAAGCATTTGTTTTTCATTATACAATAATTTTTATTCTATCATCTAAAGCTAGTCAACGAATCTATATCATTTTGGACATTACATACGAATTACCAATAATTTTATATTTAATATATATATATATATATATATATATATATATATATGGGTGCTGACAAGTTCTCGGTTTGGCGAAGGATTTCCTGATCGATACTATAAAGTTCAGTACACTTTCGCAGATAGATAGATAGATAGATAGATAGATAGATAGATAGATAGATAGATAGATTCTCCTTCTTATTAACAGATTATCAAATCAATATCAATTAGAAAATGGTAATTATTTAAAGAGATCGACAATTATGAGCGCACAGGCAATGTTATTATCACCGTACGGACAGGTTCAAGTAGTGTAAGTGGATTAGGAGAGAAGGATGTAAGTAACTTTGTTTATCACCGAAAGTATTTAGAGGGAGCTGCCGAGATAGCACTAAGGGGAAAGTATATAGAGAATATATTCTGGAGCTTTATTTATAACTCAAACAGCCATTAAAGTAGTATAGAGAATTATTGCTGGTGTGTTCTGTAAACATTCACACCCCCAGTCATCTAGCCACTGCTGTGGGATACGTTCCAGAACTATTCTTCTCCTAGCAGCCAAGGCAACACGGAGGAAGAACACTTATGTAGAAAGTCACTGTACGGTGAAAGTACAGACAGCATTTCATAAAATGCATTTTAAATTTATTTTTTAAGAAATACCATATCCGATAACGGTAATTGATAACTTACCATAAACTATTTTAGATTCACAGTGAAAATACCGAAAGAATATTATCACTGAACAATGATAACAAAGGACTGCTCTTTTTACTATGCGGTGACTATAATGAAATCAGTAATATCACTGCACGATGATAATACACATATCCATTATTAAATTTTATATCTCTCGCTCAGTCTCTTTCTCCATTTTTGGGTCTTAAAACATATATTCTAACGATCGTAACAAACAGTTCATCACCATTATAAGTACCTGAAGATTGTATTTAACATGAAACTGAGAATGAATCGTACAATCGACGTAACCTAATATGTATATTTATAATATATATATATATATATATATATATATATATATATATATATATATATATATAGTAACTATACTCGTTTCAAAAAACCTTCGAATTTTTGATTTGCCAATAATCAAATCAATCTCGAGGGAAAAAAAGAAAAGCTAGAAACATGAAAGTCTGTCGGAAAAAATCGCACAGATGCAGGTTTGAATCCCAAAGAAAAAACCCGATACGAGTAAACAACTAACTAAAGAGCTCGATACAACCGTATAGCAGACCTCAATAAACCTATGAGCCAGACAAACCTACCTAGGTTTCACCTAAGCGAAATGTCAGGGAAAACCGGCATTTTGAATTTGCATGTCTGATGAATATGTATGTATGTATGTATATCTATAGATATAGATAGATAGTTAGATAAAGATATATAGATAAACCTAGTGAGCCAGACAAATATACCCAGGTTTGTCTGGCTCACTAGGTTTATCTATCTATCTATCTATCTATCTATATATATATATATATATATATATATATATATATATATATATATATTCATCAGACATGCAAATTCAAAATGCCTTTTTGAATTTGTAGATATGATAAATTGGATCGTGATTACGATTCTAATATAATAAATTATAACCACTGAATATTAATGTTTTAGCTTTATATATATATATATATATATATATATATATATATATATATATATATATATATATATATATATATATATATATAGTAATGATACGATATGGTAATCTGTATGGAATTTCCAGGAGGATATAGTTCCAAGTAGACCTCTATGTCAAGAGACAGAGCAAAATTATTATTAATTAAAGAATATCAAATCTATGGGGTTTAAGTGTTTGATATTCTTTAATTAATTTATACTCTTCGGCAAAAGCGAATTGAGTCCTGTCGGTCTCTGTGTGTTTATCTAAAAATAAATACGCGAAAATTCACCTTCACCCCTGCCGTGCGCCGACTGACGCAAATTCAGTCGGGTTTCGATCCTAACTAGAGGCGACCGGACGTCTAGCCACACTGAAGAGCTCCGAAACAGTCTGTCTGGGATGACATTATATATATATATATATATATATATATATATATATATATATATATATATATATATATATATATAGATAGATAGTTAAAGATCAAATTCCGATCAAATATGGATCGGAATCCGACATGATGATAAAATAAAAAAAACAAATCGGAAACGTATATCAATCTATCATGTTTCGCTTTTATTAAAGCTTCGTCAGAGATTGAAAGAAAACAGACAAAAAAGCAAAAACTCTGCTATATTCAGATTTTGCTTGCTTGCATTTAAACCTTAGATAATTCTATATGTATGCAAGTTTGTTCAAATTTACTTAGATATATTAATATTTATGATGTTTCTTTAGGATTTTTTCATCTTGTTTCTATTTAGAATGTATATGATTAAGGTATAAAAGATTGACCTGTTCGTTGTTATTTACGGATGTTCTATAATTTATATTAAAATTTATAATAGATCGCCTTATTTGTTCATCAAAAACGTAGTTATGAATGTCATTATTAATAAGAATGTGTTTAATGTTTTTGAATTTAGTGTAGAAAATCATTTTATGGATGAGTTAGGACGGTTTATTAAATGTTGTATAATTGCTATATTGTGTAGTTAGGATATTCTCTCTTATTGAGAGTGCATCAGTTTATGCTTGTAGGTTGTTTATTTTTTATATGGGAAGGTAGTGAATGTATTATTATTGATGTCTATCAATACATCAAGAAAAGTAATTTTATTATTCTTGTTGATATGTGAATTTAAGAAAGTGTTTTTTTCCGGAATTCTTGTTGTAGTTCATGTATTTCATCATTGTTTTTTACTAAGATGAGGTTCTCTTCAACGTGGATGGAGTGTTTTGTAAAATTACTAAATATATTATTTTCAAGGTTAGCTATATAAAAATTACTAAAATCTGTACCTAGAACTGAACCATGGACATATATATATATATATATATATATATATATATATACAGGGTGGGGCAGAGCAACTTGCTTATTTAAATTTGGCGCCCTAAAGCAATGGTTGCTCCAAGGATGGTAGGGATGGACTTATTTGAGAGGGTGGGGCTTAAAGTTTGGTTCTTAACGTGCGTTATTTATTTTTTGTTTATTTTTCAGGAACCCCAGTGAGCATCATGGAGTGGACGAAATTGGAACGCGCTTTCGCTGTTGAGGCATTTTTTTCAAGCGGTCGCTCAATCGTCGCAATGCAACGTGCATTCCGTAGACATTTCAATATTGCCCCCCCCCTTCGTGGTCGTGTTCCTGGTCGGCAGTCGATTGTTTCAGGGGTAAACAACTTCAGGAAAAGGGGTGATGTAAAGAAAAAGAAACCTAGCCTCCCACGAACAGCAAGGTCACCCCAAAACATTGACTCAGTGTATAGAGAAGAATGGACGCCATCTTACTGATATCATCTTTAAAACTGGTAAAAAATAAAATTTAAATGTTGAACTAGTTGCAGTTCAAAGAATTACATGTATGCCTGCATTACTTGTGTTTTAATTGATTTTCCAAATAAGCAAGTTGTTCTGCCCCACCCTGTATATATATATATATATATATATATATATATATATATATATATATATATATATATATATATATATTTGTGTGTGTGTGTGTGTTTGAGAAGGGGAGAAATTTTGTAACATAAATAAGGAGCTTGCGTAAATGGCTGACAGATTAGGGAGTGGAAAGTATAGTAAATGGACAAACATTGCTTAGAGCTACAAAGAATAGGTAGATATGGAGAGACGTGATTACTCACGTCCTGAAGCGATACGACACATAAAAAAAGATATGTTATGGCTAAAAATCTCGGAAATAGTAAGTCTCAAGAGGCGAACAGATTTTCGGAATGAGCAACTCTTTTGATAAACTCCGGTATCTCATCATCTCCAAAATGAATCAGCAAGTCGAAGAATGTATGCAAAACAAGGCTGTTAACTCTTGCGTTAAATTCCGTGTCATGGGAGCAAAGCCTGTACATGTAATAATATTTTTATGAGTAACGCAAATTTAACACGTTCAGATCAGGCTACGGGAGAATCGTTTGCGTTCTTGATAGTGACCTTTTATTGCATGTCAGTTCGCTGTTCCGTTCTTCTTCGGCATAAAAAAATGTGTTGTGTTGTGTTGTGTTTGTTCTCTTTCTTCTCCAGAAGATACAATAGTCTTCTTCGCTCTTTCAAATTTTTCAGTTACGCGCATTTAAATTTAATAAAAACACCAAAGGCAGAAGATCAGTAATTCCGGGATAATATATACCTATTTTCTTTTACTTTTTCTTCAACTCAGAAAGTAAAGCGATGTTGAGTCACGAAATAAATTTATTATACAAGAAAACTAAACGTGTAGTTAAAAAAAAAAACCTGGAAAATATCCTAGTTTGAATTTTAAATATTAAGTAAGCATATATACACGAAAATACAAACGCACACAAACACATACACACGTATTTTGCTTATACGTTATTTTAATAGATATAATTTATTTAAGTAAATGCTCTGTATATTAATTACATTTACCAGCCTGAATGTTCGAGAAATTTCGTAGAAAATTCGTGTTACTTCGTCAGGTATCGAATAATTGTCACGTGGGCGACGCTGTGAAAACGTATTCCTAAAATTTGAGTATTTTGAATGAAAAATGAAAAATGAAAAGAATTCTATTTTGATCTAAAATTTATTTGTACGCTTGTCGAGCATTAATCTCGCTAGAAAAGGGGAAATACTAAAGAAGCATGTCTAGTGTTCACCGTGAGGACAACGTGACCATGTTTTAAACGGAGCGCTGATCTTATAAAACTTTCAGTTATCTGTTGGATAAGTCTTGTTCTTATGTCCATCGTCTTTGTCATGTTGAATTGATAATGTTAATTATATTTTATGAATATGTCCTGAAGATGGTTTATTAGACCGAAACGTCCGACGTTGACATATTAACATTAAAACAGCATAATTGCATATGAGGATTTTTGTTTGTTTTTTCCGTATATATTTTTCTTTATACTGTCGGATCTATATCCATATATTTGCTTACACACACACACACACACACACACACACACATATATATATATATATATATATATATATATATTTGGTATATGGTTTCTAATAACCATTATTCAAGTCCAAGGTCACATCAAGAAAATTGATCACTTTAGTATTGGTTGTAGTGGTAAAATATAGCTCATGATCTTCGAAAAATTTTATCAGTTCCTTTCTAAATCGATCTATATTCCTTGAAGATGTTTTACGGAAGAGAATTACACCGCCATCTCTAGAATCCAGTCTCTTTAATGTCGAAAATAAATCTTATTCACCACAGTAACAAGATTCCAACAACTTCACATGCATCTGCTGAATTATATTTGTTTAAGAATTCCACCCCAAGTAAGGCGAGAGAGTCACAGGCACGCAGGTGGTTACAGAGAGTGAAAGTGAGGGAAAAGACTGTGCATAAAGGGGAGTGAGGAAAGGATAAAAGATGAACGGGAATCAAGACAACAGAAGATGATCGATTGACGTTTCATTTAGATGTTTGAAGAATGTAACTATCAGGGAAGCAAGTAAGAGGAAGGGAGTTACACTGTCGGGAAGCGCGAGAAAAGAAACTGTTGGAGTAGAAGTGGCGGTTGCATTTAACTATTTCAACAGTAAAAGGGTTGGATCTAGATGTCAATCTAGTAGCACGCTTAAATTCATGTAGTCGAGGTATCAGGGAAAAAAGCTCGTCAGAGAAGTTAACATGAAAATATTTGTAGAAAAGACAGAGGGAAGTCATATCACATCAAAGAAAGAATAATTTAAGTCGAGATGTCAATCAGGACCGATTACATTCAGATTCTTCTTTAGATTTTTTGAGAAGCTCGAGATGAACAGGAGGGTCACCGGACCAGAAATGGCAACAATATTCAAAGCATGGACGAATGGTATATTTTTAGATGTGTAATATGGACTTTGACGATAAAAATCTTCTGGCACAGCACAGTGAACCGAATTTCCTTGCAGAAGATGCAGCTATTGATTCAATGTAGTTGTTCCACCTCAAGTCATTGGAAAATGTGAGCCCAAAAAATCGCAGTGAGACACTCTCACGAAGTCGAGCGTCAGCCATGCTGATGGCGGGCAGGGGAGTTTCTCTCTGGCGGTTAAATGAGTGCAGTTTAGTTTTGGAAGCATTAAAGTTTACAAGCCATTGTAGGTCCTTTTCTAGAGTGGCGCCCAAGTTATCTTTGTCAGCGCTGCTTTTTATTAATGAAACAGGAGTAAATGGTAATGTCGTCTGCATAGATGTCAACTTGAGAACTGATGACATCAGGAAGATCATAGATGAAGATCAGAAACAGTGTAGGACCAAGGATAGAGCCTTGGGGAACTCCTGCGTTCGTATGGAAGGAATTGGAACTCGTTCAGGACAACCTTCATTTCACGACTGGATAGGAATTATTGGATTAAACCAAATAATTGTCCTGTAATAACGTGACCTTGAAGCTTGTGTAGAAGACCAGCATGTTAAACTCTGTCAAAGGCCTTTTAGATGTCTAGAGCCTCAGCACGAGCTTAGTTCTTATTATCAAGAGGTTGATAGATATATTCAGTTATGGCTGTCAGCGGTACACCAGGGCAAAACGGAATCCATATTGTTTGTCAGAGAGTAGATCGTGGAATGTACGATGCGTAACCATTTCGGCATTGATTAAAACCTCGAAGACTTTTACCAAAAAACGGTAGGAGATTGATAGGGCAGTAGATAGAGGAATCAGAAGGTTCTCCAGAGTTCTTAAAGACAGGGACAACAGAAGAGGACTTCCAACAAGCTGGAAAGCAGGAAGTTCTATACGGTGGCTGGTATCCCGTCGCATCTGATTTGGAAATGGTGTCCGAGACCAACAGCGGAGTTATGCACATATTATGTTTTTAATGTAAATTGTGCTTTGCAATTTATTTTTTTAAAAAACGAACCAGAAATCTCCCTTTACGCCTA
Organism: Acanthosepion pharaonis; assembly: GCA_903632075.3. Classification (NCBI taxonomy): domain Eukaryota; kingdom Metazoa; phylum Mollusca; class Cephalopoda; order Sepiida; family Sepiidae; genus Acanthosepion; species Acanthosepion pharaonis. The sequence continues at coordinate 1,216,143 of CAHIKZ030002678.1, read as the reverse complement.
ATATAAATATTAATATTCACAACTCTAAAGTAATTTTTACACACACATAAATATATATATATATATATATATATATATTTAAATCGCGTTTATTTTAAATCCCAAATATATTTTTAGAATAAAAATCGGTGTAATCCTGTATAATATACGACTACGCTAACATTGCACTAACCAGATATTTTATTATAAATTTAATTAAGTAATAGTCAGTCTATATTCAGCACCTGAAGTTTACGTTGTGCATGAAACTCCGAGTCGTGCTACCGGTGAAGGATAATACATACATATATATATATATTGTACATATAGTGCTGGTGTTAATAAAACAGTTCTCGGTGTAATACAACAGATCTATTAAGCATATATATTAGATAAATTAGACGAATGTAGTAAAAACGAAATATCCAAGGATTTTCAGTGAAACCATAATAAAATTTAACATTGTAACTGAATATATGCTCGCTTGGTATATAATATTATCAGTCATACATTGACCTTTTAATTAACAGATCGTATTTTGGACAGTTGCATTTGTTTTAGGAATATTTACGTTGTCTTTGTTGAAATATATTTGTTTGATATAATGTCATGCTGTGATATGGTTTTCTCTGTGTTATTAACGCAGCTATAACTGATTTTTATATTATTTTGGTTAAAAGTCTTTTTTAGTGTTTGGTGAATGCTTAAAATGCTTATGTATTAAATTTAGGAAAATTCTTTCGATATTCATTTGAACATTACGATTAAAAGGTGGATTAAACCATATAATTTTTTTTCTTAGGTTGTCTTAGTATATTCTTATCTTCTTTGTCTTTTTCTAAATACTCTAACTTTACCTTATTATTGCTTAGTTTTAAAGCTCTTGTATATTTAATTATATTATTATCAACGTTAGTAGATAATCTAACTTTGTGTAAATTATCTAGAATTGTGTAACGGTGGTTAGATTCTTTACTGACGTATCAATGGTTATATAGCTCTTTCGTATATGGTTTGTAATAACCATTACTCATGTGTAAGGTCACATCGAAAAAATTAATCACTTTAGCATTGATGGTAGTGATAATATTTAAATCGTCATCTTCAAAAACAATTTTTCAGTTTATTTCTCAATCGTTCTATATTTCGTGGACTTTTTTACGGAAGAGAATTACACCGGTGTCCTTAATTTCGAAAGTCACTCTAAATCTCCACAATAATAATATTCCAACAAATTCGTATTAAGAGCAGCCATTAGCCAGATTTTTGTTGATGGGGGGGATTCACAAATATCGAATTAGATGAATGTATATTCACTCTTACTTTTAATATTAGCAAACGATTCGATGGCTTTTGATCTATTGTGCCACTGGTTAATTCCTAGAGCATTTTTTCTTGTATTTGTGTACTCTTTCAAGGATGTTTTTGCTGATTTTACCGATAATATTTTACTGATATTATCTTTTATATATATATATATATATATATATATATATATATATTCGTATAATTTAATTCTTTGTTGTCAATTTTCAAACAAGGTGTCTTTTTCTATTCCGTTACATTTTTCTATTTCACTGTTTAAGTTATGTATAAATTTGTGTATATATATATATATATATATATATATACAAGGAGCGAGAGAGATAATATATGTGTGTGTGTGTGCGTGTGTGTGAATATATATAGAGAAAAAGTGAGAGAGACTATAATATAAGCTAAAACAAAAAATTTCTTTAATAATATTTAACACATCCATAGGTATGCAGCCCCTGAAGATGGTCTCAGATTAGATTGAAAGTACTTATAAATAGATACAATACATCTAAATTATTTAACCAAACACACAGACACACACACACACACACACACACATATATATATATATATATATATATATATATATATATATATATATATGCACGTTATTCTATTAAAGCAATATCTCTAAAATTATCGATATGATACTGAAATTAAATGCATAATTTAATATACTAGTTTTTTTATCGACTATTTCCGTTCTGTTTGCAACCACTTACTTGGAATTAGCTGGATTTTCTTTGTTAAAACTTGTTTTCTAATATTGTTTTCGATGTCTCGATTTCACATACGTTCCAATTAATAATTCAATAATTTAATGTACAGTTCTATTATATTCCAATCAAGTTTTCAATTTTTTGCTTTTTGTGTTGTCTACTTTTTTGTCAGTCCATTTGATACGTTTACCTGTAGTGTAAGTAATTGCTTTGAATCGCAAACATTTACAATCTCACTAAACGCTCATAGTTATAAGTATTTACTAAGCTTAATTTAGTCTAATACAAGGCCAGCAGTCTGGAGCGACTAATAAGCATCAAATTTTCCATATAATTTTAATGGTCAGCAAAACTCCTTTGTTAAACTTCATCCCGCCAAAAGGCAACCTCGTGTGAAGGCTGACGAAATTTGCTGAAAAGCTCGCGCCTACATCAGGAAGACATTTTTTTTTTTTTACAATAATTGTACAAGGCCCAAGATACACTCAAGGGAAAGAATTACAGAGTAAGAGTTAACAAGTACATTTTATGCGGATATATGGAGAAGATAAGGATTAAACCTGAACAGGTTAAAGTTCTTGTGATCATGGAAACATCCCCTACAGTCATTTATATATATTAGGAACTTGTAGAAATACGTTGTTCGAGTGTAATTTATACCTCATCTATGATATACGAAGGGAATCAGGATGGTTCGCTACAATGTCTGTGGCATGGAGGTTCTTAGCCGTGAAGGTTAGAACTAGTGGAACTAAGGACTATCAGATAGTTCGTCTGAACACTTCCCATGGAAATAGCGTTAGAGTAGCTTTGCCACGCTTCGTCTGTGGTAAATGGACTGTAAGATGGAAAGTAATTCATCAGGCACAATGACGCGGAGATGCTTTTGAACTCTAACGACACTGGAAAGTGAAAACCGGGCAGCTCCTATCTATATATGGCAACAGTACTCCATTTTTGGACAGGCCTGTAAAGGTAGACGATAGCAAGGGGAGTCGAGTATTTTCTAGAGTCGTACAGGGTACCGACCCTCTTTCCCGCGATGGATCGTATATACGAGTTACACTTAAGGTCTGGATTGAGCTTCACTCCCAAATAATAGGAGCCTCTCTGAGAGAACACCTATTCATCACGATAGGCGAAAATTCAGTAAAGAACATAGCATTAATTCCATGTTCGTTACTAGGATTTGCATGAAAAAGAACGCAAAAATACTAAATTAATCTATCTATCTATCTATCTATCTATCTATCTATATATATATATATATATATATATATATATATGCGCGCACACAAGTAATGGTTAGCAAGTTCGATTCTCACTCGGTCCCCCATACATTCGGCCTTGTTCCACATCTAAGGAACGCATGGAAAATCACTATATATATATATGTGCGTGTGTGTGTATGTAAAAATTTCAGATATAATTAAAATATATATGTAAAAGGACATTATGAATAAAGACAAAAATAAAGCTTATATGATGGGCTTTATCAAGTCAAATGTGAGGATTTTATTTTACAACAAATATTTATAAGCAAAAGTAAAAATGTTATTATTTTTTATTTAATTTTAAATTTAAGAAACGCTCATAAATATTCATCAATTTAACTGAAAAATGTTGCAAAATTTGGAGGATACGAAGTGGCGTAATTTAATATCAAATAGACGAAAGTGTGTAAATGATATCGTTGAATTATTTTATGCAATTAATATTTAGATTATTTTTAGCATGGAATAAATTTATGTATTATATATATTTTTAAATAACAGGAGGCAATGGATTTAACCTTTTTCTTTTCATTTTTTTAAAATATTTATAATCATGTATGTTGGCTTGTAGGAGTAATTCTTTCTCAGCCACACCCCAAACTATTATGGGTATGATCAGAACCAAAAATACCCATAACCACTTGCGGTAGAAAGTTACAGAGTAAGAGGCGGATTTTTTTTCATCAGTTCACCCCAAGTAAGGTGATAATGCCCTTAAGATGCAAGGGTTTACTAAAGATGATAGAAAATTAGAACCTAAAACCTAAACAAGAACAAAACGGATAAATTTCTACCCTTGTTCAAAAGACTAGAAAGGGGTGAGAATCGGATGTACGGAAGATAACGATTAACCCTAGACTTGAGCAGCTTATGATTGTAGTGATCGTGAAAGCATCTTGTTGGGGGTCGGTTCTACAGAGCAGTCGTTTGAGGAAAATAGCTTACTTCTCGCTAATACAGAGGGAATGAGAGTGGTGTGCTACAATGTGCGTAGCATGACGGGTCCTAACTGGTGGGACTAAGTAATATAGTTCGCCTGAGTACATTTCATGTGTAATTATCATTAATTCGCTCTTTCTAAACCAATGAGAATCGACCTCAATTTTCTTCTATACACACACGAACAAGTTACATTCTCACTATTGGACGAGAAGTCAACATATACAAGCTGTCAACACGTGTGTCAATGAAGATTTATACAAAGCTGCAGTTCGTGGGAAGAAGCTACTTGAGTCGAATTTACATCTCACCAATGGAATACGAGGGGAATGAAAGAGGTTTTCTACAATGTGCCTGATATGGTGTGTCTTAACCGTGAGGGTTAGAACTTGTGGAACTAAAGAATGTAATTCGTCTGAACACTTTTTTTGGTAATAGCGACAGAGCAGCGCCAATCTTGTCTCTTCTTAAGAAGAAGCTTTAGATTTTATACGATTCTCAAATCTAGAAACACAAACGAGCGGACGATGAATAAATTTGACCACATACTGTAACTCGTAATGAATTCGTTTTCAAACAACACAATTATTACAGGTTGTAATGTTGGTAAATGAAAACGGCTGTCATCGAATTATTACCACTTCTTAAGCAACAAATAATTTTTTTTTCTTTCAAAATGGATGTCTATGAAAAACTGCCAAGACCTTCAAAAGATTTAGGGGCTTTCATGAAATGTTCGAGATAATAACAAATCACCAGGCTTGACATTCGTGCTGACGCATCTTTGCCGATATATCTGAAGGATTCCTTTTGGGATTTAACCTGCAAGATTGCCTTTCATACTGGTCTCAGAGATCGTTCCCGTGTGTCATCAGCGTTTTCTTTTCTTTTTTTTTTCCATCATTACACGGAGAGAGAAAAAAACTGATTGGTTCACTATTATGGGTTGAGAAGTGGATGTAATTGAAGCTTTTAGGTTTTTCTTTGTGCACAAGAGGAGATAAGACAGAAGGAAGAACTGAATATACAGGGGGGGTGCAGTCATGCAATCAGCATCGCTAAAGGACTTTGTCAGATATGAATAAGCATGTTAGCTTGCCTTCATACAATGTTAGGCTAGGCCCCTGTATAATTATACTCCGTTGTTGTGTGCGTCACAAATATTCAATCATTTGTATGGTGGCTGGGGCGTTTATATATATATATATATGCTTAATTCGATGTTAATACACATTATTAATGTATAAAAAGTATAAAATTATACCTTTTTCGTATATATGTTTATACAAATTGCAAGGACACACGAACACACACGTATTTAAATGATGCTTACGGCCGCATCTCGTTAAAACACCGGTTCATGTACAACCACCAATTTTAAGCAACGAAACATATTCCTTTAGTTTTACTCTATTGAGTTATACGATCATTTATTTCTTTAAGATATCTATGTATGCCGTACAATGATATTGTCAAATGATCGTAATTAAAACACTCTGATGTGTTTAGACAGCGTGGTATTTTTTTATTATTTTATATACAGCATGTCATAGTATAATTCATATCATTTCTTAATTTGCCAAAATATACTATTAAAAAATATCAGCATTCCTTACGTCACTCTGTAGAATACTTTTGATCTTACATCCCTTTGTACAATACTTTTGATCTTACATCCCTTTGTACAATATTTTTTAGCTGTGTTCTAAATACTATGGTGATTAACACTTTCAAGAATGAAAATGGTTTTATTTCAAAAATTAAGTATTGTAAGATAATGGTTAGCGTATCTGATTCAGGAATCGGAGTTTAGAATTCGTATTCCAGTCGAGCTCAATACATTCATTATAAATTGACACTATTATACTTTCGAGCCACCCATGACAAAGTCAACCACACGATGTTTTTTGTCTTCAGTTCTATTTTTAGTTTAAAAACAAATACGAATAGATTTCCCTTTTTTCTTAATATTTGTTTCATAATTGGTGAATTTTAATTTTAGATTACACATTTCATTTCTTTATCTTTCTGACTTTTGACATCAGAAACACATTTACAGAAGCTTTTTAAAACCATTGCTAGTGTTTGTAAATTAAATTTAATTATTAATAATTGCAACTGTTGTTCGTCCTGGGTATGACGATAAACTACATCCAGCAGCAAGGCCTCTGATCAGGAGATTTTGAGGAACGTGAAACCACCTCTTAATTGCTGGTGTTCCCAGGTCCACCCTGATCCGGGTGGGGTAGCACTTGTTAGGGTTCCATCTATGGGCAAATAGTTAACCCCGAAACTGAGGTAAAACGTATTATAAAAGTATAAAAATGGGTTTTAATACCAAAAATACTTTGTAAAAATTATTACCAGAAATAAATTTAACAAAAAACTATTACCAGCAATACGTTTTTGAAAAAAAAAATTATTACCAGCAATACGTTTCGGAATCAAAACTATTGCCAACAATACGTTTTTGAAAAAATAACTATTAACAGCAATACGTTTTTGAAAATAATATTACCAGCCATACAATTTTGAGGAAAAAATATTACCAGAAATAGATTTTTGACAAAACAAAAATATTACCAGGAAAAAAAAGTTGTCGGCATTAAATGACCCATTGAGGTTGATATACCGTAAAACAAAACAAACCAAACCAAACAAACTGTTGTTATTTTAAATTTTACGAAGTTAAACTATTTTAAAAATAAGTTTCTTTTCATTTTATAAATTTATCTGGTTGTGTTTTACTTTTTTTGGGGGGTGCGAAAGTATAATAGCCCCCAGGTATGGTCAAAATAACAGGATAGACTGTGTCCTATTGCCTTGGGTGGCAACCGGTCTAGGAGAAGGAAACTCTTTCAAAGTACCTGCTGCTTTGTACGCCCTGACTCTTTAAGCAAAGAAGAAGGTAACTTCAAAATAAAGTCCAACCTTCAAAAGAAGGTAGGGGTAACCTCAATATCCCCGGTGCAAAAAGGAACCTGACAGGGACTGAATGTCATTATAAACAACAATTGTGAGATAGTGGGGAATGGTGACCACAGTGGCGTAAAATGTCCTGACTGAATAAAATGAATGAATTATAAAAGTCTTCAATAAAATCATTACTTATTTATTCTTCTTCTTTATGTGCCGTGTCCCCTGAGGACGTAGGCGGTCATGGCTCTCCATAGTTTCCTGTCCTTTGTAGCTCTTAATAAACTTTGTATTTTTGTTATTTATCCTAAGCCCTGTTCCGCATTTCATATACTAAATCTCACTATGTTATGCATTGTTTTCCTCTTTCCCTCTTACCGTCTATCTGTCTTGTGAGTATCAGATTTTCCAAGCCCTCCTTCCTCATTATACGCCACATAAATTTCAGCTGTCTCTTCCTCATGTTATATATTAGTTTCCTTTGTTTCCATTTTCTCCAAAACTTCATCAATACTACATGTTCTATCCACGGTATTCTCATCATTCTTCTGTAGAACCTTATCTCTGTTGCTTCAAGTTTCTTCTTCATCTTTAAGGATATCGTCCAGCATTCACTGGCATACATGAGGACAGATATTATCCTTGTTTGTAGAAAAGATTTTCATATTTTTTAGTACTTTACTTAAATTTTGGAATGCTTCCTTGGCTATCCCAATACGTCTTCGGATTTCAGTGTCACTCTTTCCATCTTCTTTTAAAACATTTCCAAGACATTTAAATTTCCGCAGTTTTTTATTTTGTTATCTCCGAATTGCAATTCGCACTTTGGTCTCAACCTTTTGCTAACAATCTTTTTTGAATTCTGTCTTCTTGCAGTTGTGATGTTTAATTCTTTCTTCTCGGTTTCCTTCACAGAGCTCTTTACATTCACTAGGAATTGACGCTACTATACTTTCGAACCACCCATTCTGTAGGGGTGTTTGTAACTTTCTTTCTGTGTATTCTCTCAACACCGGCATATTTTCAAGATTGTAGCCATCAATAATGAATCCTGGTGGAACTTTTAGTTATTTCAGAATCGCCTCGCTGTATAGGTTAAATAAGTCTCCGATATATTCGTTCTTTTCGGGATTATTTTTTGTTTCTCTAATATCAGCGTTCCGTCCTTGGAATTTATGCACCCAGTTGATGAGCATGTGTTTTGCTCTGTTCTCTTATCTTTTTTTATGCATGTCTACTTGTGATCCTCATTCTATATCCGCACGTTTTTTCGTTGAGTCATTCCTCTTTAGCATGATAGCATTTGTTCTTTATTTCTTTGTGTAGTGTCATATACTCTGTTCCGTGACTTGGGATAGATTTTGTTTCTTTTTTCAACATGGCGAGAATTTTGTCCGTCATCAATTCACTTTTTTCCTTTGTCTGCAATTCTTTTGGATAGTCTCGATTGCTGTTGTTACTAAAGCTTCTCTTAATGTGTCCAACCTCGAGTTTCAATTTTCCTTCTCTTCCTTGTATTTGATTTTCTCATTTTCCATATAAAATTTTCCTTCAAACCCAGGGCGTTCAAGAGCCTGTCGTATTGCAATTTGGGTGCTGCCTTAGTCTTTTTCAATTCTAAGCTTAATACTTCCAATTCCAAGAGGGAATCCGTATAATATGTGTATACTATCATTATAACGCTCTTCTCGGGGCGGGGGGGTCGTCAACCCAGACATTACTTCTCCTTTGTGTGGAGGCTAGGGTTAATCTCTGGCGCCTGAGGTGTCCCAAAGTAGAAAATGCCGGACGTGGCTTGAGCAACTTCTCTCTATAGTTCTGTATATATATTGTATAAAAATACAATTATGGCACAAGGCCGAAAAGAGGTTGTCTTCACTAACTATCTTATACCGAGCTAATCAGATTCATGGCTCATTCACTCGTTACAATTTACGCATTCACCACAAAAACTCGTTCGTCACCAATCGATCCTCCATACACTATAATATCGCATCCTCGCAGGGGGATCTACAAAACGCACCCCGAGATTTAAAAATTTGGTGATGATAAATATTTCATAGATAAAAATTTAGCATATGACTATGAGAGGGGAGGGGATGAACCCCAAAACAAACTGAATATCAACACAAAGCAAACTAAAACATAACTGATGTTAGTAGGACCCGTCCAACCCTCAAAAAAGAGAGGCCGCTGTATTCTGCCCATTGGCAAAATCAAGACGCTCTCTCGCTAAGGGAGAGGGAAAGAAGAAAATATATACGGACATTGGAAATATATAAAGCTGAATCAGTCGAGGAGGGGTCAAAACAAACTGGGGAGGTTTTAAATCTCAACTTGGATCATAACCAAAGATGTAGCCAGGAGCAGACAAGGAACAGCACTTGTTCACATAAACTAGGTACACAAAGCTTGTGTAGCCTAACCAGGTGAGGGCTCCACAGGAAACCACCCCCGATGTGATATAGGTTGGTCGAAAAGAGAAAATCAGGGCTAGCCCCGTTCAAACGAACCAAGCTCGCCTCGGTCATCCAACTTTCGCTAAAGGCTGTCGAATGTAAGCGTTTTCTATCAGTTCTAATATTCATCTTGAGCTGATGCTCAAAGAATCGGATCAGATCCTGATGAGAAAGACGGTCGCCTCGCAAGAATTCCTCCAGTCGCGTCGTCCAAATCACCATTCGGGCCGTGGCCAGCAGCGTTACCGTGGCCAGCAGCGTTACCGTGGCCAGCAGCGTTAGAAACACCATCCGTTTCACCCCAGAATACGGGGGCGACACATTGTCACACGCGTACGTACAATCGATGAGCACGAGCTTTTCGAGAGCGATACGAGCCGTCAGCTCGCCGATATGGTCCCATAAGGAGCAGACCCAAGGACAATGGTAGAAGGCGTGAGAGTCAGTTTCTTCCAGGCCAAGGTCACATCGTTTACAGTCTGGCAAATCCACCAAGCCTCATATGAAGGCCATGTCATTGAGAAGCAGCCTATTCCGAGCTAGTCGCCAGGTAAGCGAAAACTCAGGGTTACTGAGGTAATCCGCCGCTGGCAACCAAGACCAGAAGGATCGAAAGTCCTTCTCCGACAAGTCGAGCCGCTCACGTAGAGGATCCTTCGCGACCCCCTTCACTAGATAACGAGAGAACCTCCTAGGCTGTGAAATGTCACTGGGCCGAGGAATGAACTTCAGGGCGTATCGACACTCGCGAATGAAACTCGATTGAGCTCGCGGCTTTAGACAGCGCCCAGCCCACGAGATGAGGGGATTAATGGTAAGGCAAGGGAAGATTTCTCTTACAATCCCCGCCAAAATCGAATCTCCTGTCAACGCGCGGCGTAGGAAAGCCAACCTCAAGGGGAGTTTGTGACTCGCAAATTGTGGCATTCCCACCCCCGCATGACAGAGACTTCTCTATGGACCTGATGCTTGCGACCCCTCCACAAAATGGAGGAAAGACGTAAGTGGCACACGCCTTGGCCCTGCCCTACACAGACACCCTCCGTCGGCTCCAAGTCTCACCGGCCGCGTCTACCTTTGCACGTACTTCTGACCAGTTTTTTTTCAGCTGGAGGTCGGGTCCAAACCACCCTCCAAGAATGCGGACAGGGCCGTCCGTCCAACCAAAGCGTCCCGGAAGATTGACCCCCTTCCAAGCACCTAACCGCAAGCCGGAAGTCTTGTCGCGGTTAATCCTGGACCCTGTCACCTTTTCGTACCGATCAAGCGCCTTTAGTACCACCTCAATATCACTGCAGCACGACACGAAAGTAGATACGTCATCGGCGTACGCGGAAATCCTGGCAGGGACAGCAATTCCACGTAGGGTCGGACTGCACGCCCTGTCCCCTAGCCAGCGAAGGAGGGGATTCAACGGCAAAGCGTAAAGTAGGGGCGACAGTGGACAACCCTGACGAACCGACCGAGACAACGTAAAAACATCTGACAGCTTCCCGTTCACCTGTACCACAGCACTGGGGGCGGATACTTCTCTCTATAG